>PVJA010005243.1:0-19788 GCA_004027025.1 Myocastor coypus | reverse complement strand
TATATATATATATATATATATATATATATAACTATAACATTTTAACAACTTTATTATAAAGCACTAATTTTTAAGGCTAGATGATCTGTGAGTTCTGTTAGTAACTGAATTTTAGTACTACTCAGTTAATAATGAAATCAATCTAGTTATATGAAATTAACCTATAAGGTTAAAAAGAAGTTTCTTCGTTGTTTTGTTATCTCATACTATACCACTTTGTTAGAAACTCCTTTTTTATTATGAAACAAAGTCAAGACAGGGGTCCTGCAGGATGGCTCAGTGGTCTCAAGCGCCTGCTTAGGAAAGCTTAGGTGGTTTCAGGGACTGCGGTTCGATCTCCGGCACCACAGGCTGCGCCAGCCCTGCCCTCAGTGCAGGCTGAGCTGGCCATAAAAAAATAAACTAAAGTTCTGAAACAAGAAAAAAAAAAATTAAGACAAAAGAAACAAGATTAACTGCCTAAATCATGTAGCATTCCTATACATTTCATATGATGACCTCCTGGAAAACAAAGAAAAATGATATGGCTATTTATTAAAACTGGGAAGAGATGAGGGAAAGATGATACAGAGCAAAGGGACAGGTATGTTCTGTGTGTTTTTGCTCGGTAGACAGAAGAAGCTTTATGTTTGCTACTTATCTCTAAAAATCAAGTGCGCTATATTGTTTTTCTAGGTGGGTGCTGCTCTAAGACCAGCCTTCTCACAAGATACACCATCAGATATAATAGCAAAGGCTTGCCAGGTAAGAAGAAAAATGAAGCTTCCTATAGTTGTCCTCTATAAATTCATATATACTTAGAATTTTACTTGAGAAAAGGAGAGAAACATTAAATCCTTTTTATTTTTTACTTAGCAAATACAATAATGCTGGTTTCCTCTTTGATTCTAGATGAAATAGTAACCATTAATTATATCCTTCAATGTCATAGGACATAACTTTGTTGTTAACCTTGAGATACACAGTCCTTATGTGATATAAAAATGAATAGATAAATGAAAATTGTAAGGGGGATAAAAAAAGAAAGAAAGATAATTGAATATGTAATTAGTACCTAAAGAATAATGATAATTTAGCTAACAAACATTTCTTTGACCATAGATTATGAAAATTCTTCAAGTTTTTGAGTACTAAATTATCCTAAAAAGAATCTCACAGGCAGGAATTATGTGATGTTATTTGCATTTTATCTTTTTTTTTTTTATGCTGCACTTTCTTTTTTATTATTTTTTTTTCTTATTTCAGAACTTTTGTTTGTTTATTTATTTTTATGGCTAGATCAGCCTGCCCTCAGGGCAGGGCTGGCGCAGCATGTGGTACCAGGGATCAAACCGCGGTCCCTACAGCCGCTCAAGATTTCCTAAGCAGGTGCTTTAGACCACTGAGCCATCCTGCCAGGCCCTGCATTTTATCTTTTTTTGTTTTGTATGAGGGGTCAAACTCAGGACTTTGGGGGACACCCACTCAGGACCTCCCTCCTGTCTGCCTCTTGGACAGGAACTTTCTTTCCCCTAATAAATATGTTCTGCTCATTAAAAAAAAAGCTCAGGACTTTGAGCTTGCCAGGCAGGTACTTATGCTGCTGAGCTATCTCCCTGACCCTCTCATTTTATCTTCAGAGATACTAACCAAAACAGTTCCTGTACATGTTTAACAAAGTCCTCTTTTTTATATGCTTCATCTTCAAGAATTCATGCATTAAGATCTAATTTTTCATCAAGGCAGATTCTTTACCTGATTACCTACCAAGAGAACAGAAGCAACTACCTCCTTCTCAGTTCTTTGGAATATAGGGCTATAGTCCATCATTTCACGCAACCTCTATACAACTAAGGTTTTGCTCTCTGCAGTGATATGATTGAACTACTGACTATTCTTTCTGGTTGAATAGTTTACTGCTTCTTTCCACTATTAAGTATTTCTCTGAAACCTTCTGCCCTACTGATAGCCTCAGAGGAATAACTTTCTATTCACAGCAGAGGAGAGAAGAGAACCTAGCAATAAGTCTATGGACTAGGTACAAATATTGGGGCTAGAGTGGGTAATCTGATTTGGGATATTAATGCAAAATATCAAACAGTCATTTAGAGCTGAGCATGGTAGTATACCTAGAATTTTGGATGCAGGAGATTGAGGTAGGAGGATCATGAGTTCTCAGCCACTCTGATCTACATGGTGAAGTCCTGTCTTGAAAGACCTCCCCCAAGAAACACCACAGTGATGCATAAATATATTATGATGATGCTTCAGCACATAATATTTCGAGCAGACAAAACTTCCTGCTACAGTCCTGAAAATTAATAAAGCAAAGGCTGTTACAATTTCACCTTTTTTTTTTTTTTTTTTTTGGTGGTACCAGGGTTTGAACTCAGGACCTTGTGATTGCCAGGCAAGCACTTATTCTACTGAGCTATCTCCCTGGCCCCACAAATTCACCTTGTAAATGAGTAATACAACAGGGGCCTGGCAGGATGGCTCAGTGGTCTAAAGCGCCTGCAGGCAGCTGCAGGGACCGCAGTTCAATCCCAGGCACCACATGCTGCACCAGCCCTGCCCTCAGGGCAGGCTGAGCTGGCCATAAAAGTAAATAAATAAACAAATGAAAGTTCTGAAACAAGAAAAAAAAATTCTTAAAATGATTAATACAACAATTTGCTGTCATTACATTTGCCTTAATTTCATTCTTTTATGGTTTAACGGCTTATTCTATAAGCAGTTCCTTTTTTTCCAGTGGCAGGCTTAAATTTATGATCTCTTCTTGTAGAAGGACATCTAGTAGTTTTGAAGTAGATGGGGCAGTAGTTTGAAAGTTTCAATGCTTAAGAAAAAAAAAAGGAGTTGATTTACGTGGTATCCCAGCTTGTTTGCAGGATAACGGCACCTTGAGTCCTTAAAATCATAATAACTCAGATACTACAGAGCAAACCCTCAAATGTGACCGTCAGGGATGTTAATGAGTAGGTCAGTAGAAACTAATTTAAAAGCCAAGTGTGGTGGCACGCACTTGTAATCCCAGCACTTGAGAGGCTGAGGCAGGATGATTGCAGTGAGTCTGAGGCTAGGGTGGGTCACATGGTAAGTTCAAGGCCAGCCTACACTGTATAGCAACACCCTGTCTCCCAAACAAAAACAAAACAATTATTTTTCAGCTTAAAATTTATAAATGGGGCCCGGCAGAATGGCTCAGTGGTCTAAAGCGCCTGCTTAGGAAAGCTTGGGCGGCTTCAGGGACCACGGGTCGATCCCCCGGCACCACATGCTGCACCAACCCTGCCCTCGGGGCGGGCTGAGCCAGCCATAAAAATGAGTGAATAAACAAACAAAGGTTCTGAAACAAGAAAAAATAAAATAAAATAAAATAAAAATTTAAAAACAATTGGTACATTCTGAACTTTAAAAAAAAAAATTATAAATGTATATTCATTCACCAATTTTTTAATGTGTGGCTCAGATATTTTCTTTCAAGATGGTTTTACTAAACTAGGACCACTTGTTTTGACAAACCAAACCCATAATATATTATATGCGGTTTCCAGTTACTGGTTCTGTGAATTAGAAAAAGTCCTTAGATTTTTGCAAGGAGAGTATAGCCCTAATTTCTCGGTCATTACAGTTTTCCTAATTTTTAATTGGTTTTTTACTATATTGTATGCAACTATTTCTCAGGTATGTATGTATATATGTATGTATTTATTTATTTATTTATTTTGTCTTTTTGAGACAGGGTCTTGCTATGCAGTTCAGGCTGGCCTTGAGCTCACTTTGGTAGCCCAGGCTGGTCTCGAACTCGCACCGATCCTCCTGCCTCAGCCTCTCAAGTGCTGGGATTACAGGCCTACGCCACCAGGTGCGGCTATTTCTCAGGTTTAATGTCTTCTCATTTTAAATTTATATCTTACTGCCAGGTGTGATGGCTCACGCCTGTAATCCCAGCACTTAGGAGGCTGAGGCAGGAGGATTGGTGCGAGTTCGAGACCAGCCTGGGCTACAAAAGTGAGCTCAAGGCCAGCCTCAACTGCATAGCAAGACCCTGTCTCAAAAAGACAAAAAAAAAAAAAAAAAAAATTATATCTTACTATCCATCCTTAATTGCTATCTGTATGTCCTTAATTAATAATCATTTTAAAATTCTTTATAAAGTTTAGTTTTCAATTCTTTGAAAATAAGATTTTAAGGGTAAAAATATGTATATACAAGTATGCTTAACCTTTGAAAACTTAAATATAACATCACAAATCTATTAGTTATGATGTGAAATCCAATACTTTAAAAAGGGGGCACTTTTTAAAATAATTTATTTGGGAGCAAAATCTGAATGCTTATACTCACTTGGCCCTGATGTGAAGCTGAATGAGATTTTAGTATTAGTCTCTGAGTGATTCATAATATGTTTTATTGCAGAAGTATCTGTGTTAGCTATGGATGCTGCCACACACTGCTCTAAGTGTAAATCTTAATAAGGTCCATGGACCTTTAACCCAGATGCAGTGAATTATGAAATACATCTTGGCCCAAAGATTTCAGATGAGATAGTGAAGAATTGTAATCACTGTTGATGCAGTTGGTAGTCAGACAAGTCAGTTCTTCCTTCCTGAAATTCTCCTCTTGGCTTCATACTTGCCAGATTTTTTAGTTGTTTTCAATGTCTTTCTACTTATTCTACTCATCCCTTAAGCATAACTTTCTCCTGTGGTTGGCTTTGAGGTTGTTTGTATGTTTGTCTATCCTTAGGGGCTGGGAATGTAGCTCAATAGTGTAATGCTTGCCTGGCAAACTTGAGATCCTGAGCTCAATTCCCAATGCCCACAAAATTTTACTTAATAACACTACTTTACTTACTACTATTGTGTGTATATTTCTAAATTTATGTAGTTACTCTAAATTTCCTCTGGAATCCAGGCCTGTTACCAACTGCCTTCTGAATGTATTTTTTCACAAGTTTCTTGGGATCACTTAGAATTCAGCTTTTAAAAATGTTTGGTGGGTCATGCCCACACACTGTGCTCTGTAAAACTATTGTGAGGACAATATGCAATGTGTCAACTTTTAAAATAAGAAAGGGGAAAAGAAAAAAGAAGGTAATGTTGATTGAATGTGTGAATGTTTAATTGTTTGATCAATCTTATATACCTATATGTATTAATCTAAACTGATCTGATGATGAAAATATGTAATATAACCATTGTTAAATTTATCCAATAAAAATATTAAATAAAAATGTTTGGGCCGGGCGTGGTGGCGCACGCCTGTAATCCCAGCACTCGGGAGGCTGAGGCAGGAGGATCAATGCGAGTTCGAGACCAGCCTGGGCTACAAAAGTGAGCTCAAGGCCAGCCTCAACTGCATAGTGAGACCCTGTCTCAAAAAGACAAAAAAAAAAAAAAAAAAAAAAATGTTTGGAACCAAAATCATTGTTTCTAACCTCAGCTCCACTAAACCTTCCTGTTTTCTTTTATTAGCTCTCTTAAAAAATAGTGTCACCAACCTGGGCATGGTGGCACATGCCTGTAATCTTTTTTACTCTTTTTTTATAGCAGCTAGCATAACATTGCCTGTGTAAGCAGAAATTTCTTTGAATTGAATTATTCATGACTGAATTACTTTGGATAGAAAAATCATTTCTGTTAGTTTTTTTGTTAGATGATGGAGACATAATAGGTAAGTGCTATTTTTGTAAATAAATACAATAACATCTATATTTGCTGTTGTATTTGTTACAAAAACTTAAAGCATAGCATTAATCTTTTCGTTTTGTTCCCTGATTTTGTTTTGTGAATTTACCTCAAGAAATAGAATTATGTCATTCTGTTCTCTTGATGCTAACTTTTTCTTTGTCAAGGGGATCTTTCCAGACAGTGTCTAATTCTGTTAAGGCGGGCCTTGAGCTTCCTGCCTCAGGCCCCCAAGTGCAGGGGCTACAGGTGTGCACTACTACACCTGTCTAATGGTAACTTTTCATACACAAAAATTGTTCAATTTTAATTGTGTAGGTATGTAGTACATGGATTGGAAGTGGAGTTGTCAGTGACCTCAATGATCTCCGCCGAGTACATAATCTGCTTGTTTCTTCTCTGGACAAAGTTCAAGCTGGAAAAGGATCTTGCAGTCAACTATATCGGGAGAGTGCCACAACCATGGAGAAATTGGCTGTTCTCAAAGCGTGGGCAGAGGTAACCACAGCCTGCTGTTGAGTACATTCTCTGTCCAGTAGAAAATGTTCTACTTCAGTTGGTAAAAATGTTTCATTTTTTAAAAGCTGACTCCTGGTATGGAGTACCTTTTGAAAATGTGTTGATTACTTTTTTTATAAAAGAACTTCTGTGTTTCTATCATTTGATATTGATAGGACAAGAAAAACAGAAAAATATAAACAAATTTTATGCTAAGAATCTTTTACTCTATTTGGGTAAATTTCAAGAAACTTGTCATCATCTAGGCTGCACTAGGTATTTGTTGGCTTTTAATAGATAGCTTTATCTGTTTAGTTCCCAGAGCACAGAGCATGTGTACACATACTCGTATTCTCCCTCTCCTTGTCCTTGTCCCCCCCCCCCACTCCTCCTGTGTAAATATGGTAAGATAGTTTTAAATTTGTTTTTTCTAAATTCCTTTTTTTTTTTTTTAAATATTATGGCTGGATCAGCCTGCCCTAGGGGTGGGGCTGGACAGCATGTGGTACCTGGGATTAAACTGTAGTCCATGCGGCTGCCTAAGCTTGCCTAAGCAGGTGCTTTAGACTGCTGAGCCATCTCACCAGCCTTCCAAATTCCTTTTGACAGTTGCTTTTGAATTCCTATCATTTGCCCTCCTGTATTTCAGATATCCTGATTCCATCCTTTACCAGCTCAGCTCATTCTTAGTTTCCTGTTTTCCATGGTGTCAGCAGGCTGTGACCACTGAATAGGCTTTTGCTGATTCAAAGTTTACAGCAACAAAGGAGATACAGTTTAGATGAAGAACCTCTATGATTTTCATAGGTACAAGGGTAAATTCTTTTTCTTTCACACGTACAAGAAAATGGAATATGTGGGGCTCAGTAAGATACGGAAATTGTTTTTTTCTGTGATTTTCAGACTACAAATCAAACTGTATTTCCAATAGAATATCTTTGAGGGTACTTATGTTGTATTATTATGCCATTTGGGGTTCAGGCAAGAAAAATAGTAGTTTTTGGTAATATTGATAAAATGGTCATTCTTATTTTTTATTTTTTATTTTTTTTTTGTGGGACCAGGGTTTGAACTCACGACCTTGCACTTGCCCAGCAGGCACTTGTGCCTCGGAGCTATCTCCCCAGCCCTGGTCATTCTTATTGATAAAATTTTAAAAGACATTTTTACTGGCCTTTTAAAATTAATGCAAATATCCAATTTTAGATAATAAGTAGAATAAGGTTTTTACTATCTCATTTAAAGTTTTAAAATTTCTTATTATCTTCTCTCCCTGCCCTCTTTTTTTTTTTTTTTTTTTTTGTCTTTTTGAGACAGGGTCTCACTTTGCAGTTCAGGCTGACCTTTAGTTTACTTTTTAGCTCAGACTGGTCTCAAACTTGCAATGATCCTCCCACCTCAATCTCCCAAGTGCGGGTGTGGGTCACTATGTCCTCTCTTCCCTTTTCTTGTCTTGAAAATTCAATTGTAGTTTTATTGATTTTTTAAAATAGCCCAGTAAAGGGGCCTGGCAGGATGGCGCAGTGGTCTAAAGTGCCTGCTTAGGAAAGCTTAGGCGGCTGCAGGGACTGCGGTTCAATTCCTGGCACCACACGCTGTGCCAGCCCTGCCCTCAGGGCAGGCTGAGCCGGCCACAAAAATAAATAAATAAACAAAAGTTCTGAAACAAGAAAAATAAAATAAATTCTAAAAAAAGTAAAAAATAAAAAATAGCCCAGTAAAACGAGTGCTTACCTGGCAAGTACAAGGGCCTGAGTTCAATCCCTGGTTCTGTGAAAAGTAAGTAAGTAAGTAAGTAAGTAAATAAATAAATAAATAAATAAACTAAACTGACAATTGCCCTTAATTCTTCAACCCATTAACTAATTTCTCAAAGTACAGAGACCATCTTGTGTTTTGATGAACATGTAAGATTTTTATTTATTTAGTTCTCTGATCACTAGCATAATGTTCTTGATTCCCTACTGTTAGCAAGTTTAAAGCCACATATGGTGGTGCATGGCTATAATCCCAGCACTTGGGAGGCTGAGGCAGGAGGATGAGCACAAGTTCAAGACCAGCCTGAGCTACAAAAGTGAGCCCAAGGCCAACCTGAACTGCATAGTGAGACCCTTTCTCCAAAAGACAAAAAAGAAAGAAAGAAAAAAAGTTTGGCATAGTTTTGTATAAAAAGCAATAAATACTAAGCCAGAGGCCCTCAGACAAATTCTGGGTCTACAGTTTGATTTGGTCAAGTGATTCCATCTCTCAGAACCTCAGTTTTCTTATTACAATTGAGAAATAAGATTATATAAGGCAATATATGTAGCATTGTCAAGTACTGTGCATGGCACCAAATGGAAGGTAGATAATTGCTTTAAAGATTAGATTAGCACATCATGGGGCTGGGGAGATAGCTGCATGGCACAAGTGCCTGCCTGGCAAGTTCAAGGTAGTGAGTTCGAACCCCAGTCCCACCAAAAAAAAAAAAAAAAATTAGCACATCATTTAACTGAATTAATAATTCGCATTTTATTTGGAATTATTTTGGGTATAGTTCAGTACTATGTTAGTAATTTAAATCTGAAATTCAGCCTTTAATGTTGTCTAGGAATTCATTTCCTGCTTGCTTCCTTTTCCTCAAATGTCCTGTGTATTCCAGATCTCTACTGAAAACTTACCTTTGTTCTACTTTTTTTCTTAGAAAATGAGGCATGGGGATGCCTGTGGCTTAGCTCAGTTGTTTAAGCACCTGCTTGGGCAACTGTAATCAGGCACAGAGGACCAAGGTTCAAGCCCCAGCTTCATAATCCTTACCTGAGCTACACTTAAGGCAGCCTGGGCAAACCAAAGAAATAGAAAGAAAGAAAAGAAAAGAAAGAAAATGGAACATAGTTTCCAACTCCTTAGATTGTTTACTTTAATTCTTAGGATTTATGCGAATTGGTAACTGCTTTTTTAACTGTTGTTATAGTTTATGTGTAGTTGTCCCCCCAAAGCCTCATGCAATCATGGGCGTGGCTTCTATAGATAGAGACTTGATTTGTGATCCCTGGGATTGTGTTATAGTACTGATGGGATTATTGGTCTGCGTAAGGCTGAGACTATGGGTGTGGTATAGGGCAGATGTCCTAAGGCAGAGAGCCTGAATGCAATATAAAGAGAGACAGAGAGACAGACTAGAGCTGTTGTTGCTCTCTGCTGCCCTGTTTGGTTGGCTTCTTTTACCATCATTTTGTTGCTGTTCTGCCACCATGAACTGGATGCTCTCTGCTCTGTTCCACTCAGCCTTGGGCCAACTGAATATGGACTGAAACCTCCACAAACTGTGAGCTAAATAAACCTTTCCTTCCTTCATCTTGAGTGTCTGGTATTTGTCCCAGCAACGAGTAAAAAGTAACTAAGACACCTGTGTAACATTGGATGAGTTATTCACCTACCTTTTAAAGCTTGTTGTCTCAACCTTGAAGTATTATATGCACTTCATAAGGTTGTGGTATCAATTAAATGAGATAATCAGTGTGAAGAACTTTGTACTGTAACTACCACATTACATATCCATACATAATGAAGTTTTCCTCTAAGATTACTTCCCACTGACTCATTCATCAAAGTGTTTTTGAGTTTAGGCTTATGCTAGGTTAGCGGCTGTAAATGCAGTGATGAACACAACAAATGTGCTACTGACTCTAGGTAAAGTAAACTATACCAGTAGGTATGACAAAATGTAAGAAGCAGTATTTAAGAAGACATGCAGTCTTTCGAAACATAGTGCAGTTTCTTTTTTTTTTGTCTTTTTGCGAGAGGGTCTCACTATGCAGTTTAGCCTTGAGCTCACTTTTGTAGCCTAGGCTGGTCTTTTTTTTTTTTTTCTTTCCTAGGCTGGTCTTGAACTCAAATTAATCCTCCTGCCTCAGCCTCCGAAGTGCTGAGATTACAGGTGTGTGCCACCATGCCCAGCAGTAATGCAGTTTCTTAAAGTAGAGTCTCACAGTAGGCCTCTAGGAGGAAGTGACATTTAGATTAAAATACAGAGAATGAGAGACACTCAGCATGAGTATGAGGAGACTGTTCAGAACTCAGTGTTCACTTATCTCCCTCTGTTCTGCATCTTTAACCTCTTCTTTCTTTCGTCTTTGCCTATATTCTTCTCAGACTCAGCATGCCTGTATCTGTCACCTTTCTCTCAACCTAACATCTCAAGTCTACTGAAGGAGTTTATTGTCTCCATATACTCACTTCTGCAGTTGTTCACTTCTCAGTTCACTGAAGCGTGGGCTTAGTCTCCGCATTCTGAGATTAATACCGCTACAGGCCTATAACTTACTTATCCAAAGCATTAGATAGTGTTCATTGCCTGTTTTACCTCAGTGTTTGATTATAGCTTTGCTTTCCTTGGCTCCTCTGACAATCTTAGTTAGTACTTGTGTGTTTGTTTTTTCTAAAATTTTTTGTTGGTGAAAAATGATACTCAAATAATAATAGAATAACTAGTTATTATACTCTTCTCTGTTACTTGTTTTCAGTTTACCCACACCCAGCAGCCTTATAGTTATGAATATATATTAATTGTACAAGGTAATAGGCCTTACCCTCTTCTTTTTTTGGTTGGTTTGTTTCATTTTGTTTGCATTTTTGAGACAGTCTATGTACCCTGAAGTCTCACCTTGAACTTATGGAGCTTCTGCTTCAGCCTCCTAAATGTTGGGGTTATAGGTTTCTGCCACCACACTGGCCACTGTGACATTTCTGTACATGCTTATCTTATGTGTTGATCATGTCTACCCTCCCTTCTTCTACCCACTGCCAGCCCCCTTCCTAGTCCTTAATAATTCTTCCCTATTTTTTGGTCTTTTACTTCTTTTTAATTTACACATACGTAAGAAAACCAGCCTTTACCCTGATACTAACCTTGTTGAAATATTTTCACTTTTCCTATTGACCATAGTGGCTCACACCTGTAATCCCAGCCATTGAGAGGTTGAGGCAAGAGGATCACAATGAGTCCCAGTCCAGCCTGGGCGACATACTGAATTCAAGGTCAGCCTGAACTGCATATCAAGGTCCTGTCTCAAAACTCCCAAAATAAGTAAATACTGATATTTTTCTGGTATCTTCTTACTCTTCTTACTTTATGAGCCTCCTTGACACTCATAGCTTATAGCTTTTACTTGTATGTTGTATAACCTTTCCCTGATTCCAATCCTATGTTTTTATTGTTTACTAGACATACCCACTTGATTGACCTATACATGCCACACATGTACAGTGTGTCTAAGTAAGATTGTTTTTTCTTTCCTTATTCGTCCTTATAATTTTGGGGAGTCCTATAATTTTGAAAAATCAAACTAATTTTTCTTCTTTGATTGCATACCTCTCTTCAGATATCCAACCACTAACTAATTCCTATTTATTTTACTTCATTAATAGATATGAAAATAACACAGTTTTGCTATCTGAATAAAAATATCTGTGCTCAGGCTGGATGTAGTGGCACATGTCTGTAGTCTCAGCCACCTGTTAGACTCAGGGAGGAGGATTGTTGGAGCCCAGGAGTTTGAGGTCAGCTTGGGCAACACAGCCATACCCTGTCTCCTTTAAAAGTAAGAGAAAATCAGGACTCGCTTACTGTTGTGGTATGGACCTAAGCCCCATGCAGTTTTAGATGAAGGTTTTTTTCAGAGGTGGCTGAATCTAAAGTATATATAGAGAGCCATAAGAAGATTTATAATCAATGAGCAACTAATTTTATTTCTGAGCCTTTGTTCTTACATGGAAAAGAGGTAAGTTTATAAGAATATTTACTTCCAACTTTGTAATATGAAGTCAACAGCTTTTATCTTTTGGTCTGATTTTTTTTAAGATTTCTTAGGCTAAATCAGAAGTAAACACAAGTTTTCAATTGTAAGGAACTTGTTAATATATCAGGGGTCTCCCACTGCAGCAACTAGAATAATTAGTTATGAAAGTTAATATCCACATAAAACCCTAAACTACATGGCAAAATTCTGTTGAAACATGCCCTCAGTACATGTGACTTTAAAATCTTGCAGTGGCACTCATTTTCCTCCTTGCCCACACAATAAAATCATCAATTACTCCCACCTTATATCCTCAGCTCAGGTCATATCAAAAACCCACAGCTACTCAAAATGCCATTCAATTTCCTATTTTTGTGCTCTTGTTCTTATTCTCTCTGCCTACAATCCATTTCATTTTTGCTATGAGCAAGTGAACTTTTGTCCTTGAAAACTCTTGCCTTGCCTTTCTCATAGTCCCAGGATTAAGATCCATCCATGTTGGTTGCTCCCTTAGATTAATTCATTCACTACAGGAGCCATACATATTCATTAGGTGCCAGACCCTGCACCTAGACTCTGGGTGGAATGTAGTGAGGGAGATGATTAAAAACAATTTTTTAACAATTGTTTGTCATGGCCCATGTGTGATGACACATGCCTGTTATCCTAGCACTTGGGAGATTGAGGCAGGAGGATCGCCTAGAATTTGGGCCCAACCTGGACTACATAATGAGATGCTGTCTCAAGGCAACACAGTCTCCCAAAAAACAATAAAACATACTCCTCTCTGTGTTTATTGCATTGTTGTATTACTCTGTCAGTTCAAAAAAGCGTGCTTTATTTATTTATTTATTTATTTATTTATTTATTTATTTATTTATTTATTTATATTGCCTCAGATCCTAACAGAGTAACAAGCTCAGGACAAAAGGTACCTATTAAGGTTTCAGATGAATGGCTAAATATAGTTAAGGGGTTATTGAAGCCAGGTATGGTGATGCATTCCTGTGGTCTCAGCACTTAGGAGGCTGGGGCAGGAGAACTGCTGCAAGTTTGAAGTGAGCCTGCACTACATAGTGAGTTCAAGGTCAACCTAAACTACATAGTGAGACTCTGTCTCAAAAAAATCCCTCAAGATAAAGTGCTTATTAATTTTTTTTTTTTTTTTTTTTGCAAGGGTCTACAGGGTGTTCAGGATCTCACTACTAGATCAGAATGGTAGTGATCTACCTGTTTACAGCCTCCCAAGAGCTGGGATTACAGGTGTGTGCCACCAGGCCTCGTCTCAGTTGCCCTCTCAATGCTTCCCATGGGTGGGGCCAGCAAGGCAGGCCCCGGATTGAGCCCTGGCCCCTGCGCCTGCTTGCAGGCACTTTAAAATCCACTGAGCTATTTGGCCAGGCCCCACAAAAGCTGAGAAGGATTTTTTTTGTGTGTGTGGCTGGCTCAGGCTGCCTTAAGGGTGGTTCTGAGGATCAAACTACTGTCCCCTATGCCTGGCTGGACTGCCTGCACAAGCACTTACTAAAATAGATCCTTCAGGTATCAGTATAATAACAAAGTTAAAGCAAAACAAGTTTAAAGCCACTTGGAAATGAATGTAAGATATTTATATTCTGAAATCCAAAGTTTCTTCTGTAGCGGTTACCAGTTCCAATAATGCTTTCTCTGCTCTATCTGTCTGCTCACTGTAGGAATATACACACTGTAACTCCCTTCAAGAAGTTTATAGTGTACATGTATTGATACAGATTTCCTCACTAGTTACAATGGAAATTCACAAGTGCCTGCCTGGCAAGTACAAGATCCTGAGTTCAATCCCCAGCTCCACAAAAAAAAAAAAAGGAAATTACACTAGCAAGGTTTTCTGAAGATTTCTATGTAGTGCAGATTTTTCTTTTTACACTTATTTTTTTTTCCTTTTGATTAATGTTATTCAGATTTATACCCAGCATTTGCAAAAAAAGAAGTACAAAAAATAACAAAAATCCTTCAAATTGTCTTAGAAAAGTTGTTATATTTCTGTTTTGTTCACAAACTAGAGTAAGGTTATTTATGGATAATGTATTTGACTAGTTAATTATACTCTTAGCTATCTTTTGTAATTGCTGAATTCTGTTTTTGAATGCTACCTGATTGTGTTTAATAAATTTATGGAAGTGAAAGTAATAAATAGGAGGTGGTCCCCCATAACAAAAAAAAAGAAAAAAAAAAAAAAAGAAAAGGCGGCTTTGTGACATAGAACAAAGGAAGGCAGAGAAAGCTCAGAGAAGCCTTCTGAAGGAATATGTGGTGAAAACAATAGATACATTTTAAAAAATTTCTTTCAAAACAGGTGAAGTTATACTTTTGTAGTTATACCAGATTTCCTTTGCCAATTCAGCACAATAATAACTTTAAATATCTTTTTATCTTATTTCTTATTTTACATCTTCTATATCTAATTAGGTATATGTGGTTGCTATGAATATTAAAAAGGAAGCAGAGTCGAAACCAAAAAAAGGAACTAAAGCTACTGATGATGAAGATGAGGACTTGGGTGCCCTGGGTGAGCTACCTGCGGACAGTTTAATAACACTAGTGCAGCCTGAGCTTCCCACACTTAGCCGCCTGTGGTTGGCAGCGCTGAAAGACTATGCGCTTTTGACTTTACCAGCCGAGTTTGCAAGTCAACTCCCTCCAGATGGTAAGTATGACATTTGGGCTGTGGCTTTTAGGGAGTTAAAAGTAGTAATTATTATATTTTTTAAAAAATGGGGCCAGCAAGATGGCTCAGCAGTCTAAAGCACTTGCTTAAGTAAGTTTGCATGGTTTGATCCCTGGCACCACAGCTGTGCCAGCCCCACCACCAGAGCAGGCTGAGCCGACCATAATATATTTTTTTTTTAAATTGCATTTATGTATTTGGTACAAGTCTTACTACACAGCTCAGACTCATAGTGCTCCTCCTGTTTTCAGTCTCCTAGGGAGGGATTACAGGCATGCACCACCGCGCCCGGACTCTGTCACCTGCTGAGCTTGCCAAAGCAGGTACTTAGTCTGCTAAGCTATCCAGCTTTTTGCTGGCCTCTAAGTAGTAATTAAACATAATGGATTTGGTAAAGGTTACCATCAGCAGTCACAATAATAGTACTTTGGGCTGGCCTGATAACTCAGTGGACTAAAGTGCCTGGTTAGGCAGAGTGCAGCAGCCAGGGTTCTATTCCCAACATGCTGTGCCTGCCCTGCCCTTGGGGCGTGCTGAGAGATGATGATTGAGACTGGGCAGTGGTGGCATGTGCCTGTAATCCCAGTGCCTGGGAAGCTGAAAACAGTAGAATCACTGCTAATCTGATCTATGTAGTGAGATCCCATAAACCCTGTATGTTCTGTCTTAAATACAGAAAAACAAAACAAATAATAGTGCTTTAATATTTTGTAGACTTAAGCTTTAGAACATGTTCTTCATATTGAGTTCATAGACTCAAGACACTACAATATGAAGCTTCTTTGTTAGTGGAACCAAAAGTGTTAGTACTGTGATAGTAATTACTATATGAAGGCGGATACTCTAAATAACTTTGGATAGCAAGTCATTTATGGAGGAGGATGAAGTAGACTTCTGCACTAGCCATTATATGTATATTTAGATCTTACTGTACAATTATTTGGATTCCTAACATCCCATGCAAATTGTTTATACTTTAGTTTTCTTGTTGAAATTGATATAGAAATCATCGAGCCATTTCCTGTTTAGAAAATTTATTTTCAGTTTCTACTCAAAGAATCCATTGGTCTTCCCATGTAGTTAATGATAACAATAATAGAGTTCTTTTTCTCCTTCCTTAATAATGATAGCCAGGAGACAAAATCCTCATTGAGGTTATTAGAAACAGTAGGCGGGGGCCAGCCAAATAGCTCAATGGATTTTAAAGTGCCTACAAGCAGGCACAGGGGTTGGGGATTCAATCCCCAGGCCTGCTTTGCTGGCCCTGCCCCGAGGTGTGCTGAGACTCAATTGAGACTGGGCATAATTACCTTCCTGTAATCCCAGTTCTTGGGAGGCTGTAAACAGGCAGATCACTGCAAGGCCGATCTAGTAGTGATACCCTGAACATCCTGTAGACCCTTTACCTAAAATACAAAAAAAAAAAAAAAAAGAAAGAAAAAAAGAAAGAAAGAAGAGAAACAGTTGGTGAGAGGAATAAGAAAAGAACATAAAAATAGAAAGGAGACAGAATCTCTGGTGGACATAAAACAGGAAGGTAAATCCTGTGACAGCAAGGCTGGAAAGATAAAGCTACTTAGTGGCACTAGCAGCACAGGGGAGAGACCTAACAGCTGATATCAGTACTCCAGGGAGACACAAGCACTCCAGGTTAGCAGCTGAGTAATGTGGCTAGTGTATCTAGGATAAGCTCATTGGCCAGGTTGTGCTTCTGTATGAAAAAAAAAAAATAGTTTTAAGTTTGTTGTTCATAAAAGAATGAACATTTATAATAGGAAATAATGAATAGAAAATAATTTAATCCTTGAATTGTTTTACAGGTGGCGCATTTTATACACCAGAGACTATTGATACAGCCAGACTTCACTATCGGAATTCCTGGGCTCCAATTCTACATGCAGTGGCACTTTGGTTAAATAGCACAGGGTTTGCATGTTCAGAGTCCACAGAAGCAGCTGCAGTGTCTGGTTCACAAAAACGTTCTGTACCTGTCAGTGTAAACCAGGCATCAGGAGCAATGGCCAGTGCTAAATCTTTGCCAGAAGTTAATAAAGACAGAATGCACCTGATTTTAGGTAGGAGTATAATTAGCTTCATTATAACTAGCTTCAAGATGTGTCACTTCTGAAAATTTTTGTCTTTCATGTAATGAGCTTCAAAATGTGTCACTTATGAAAATTTCTATCTTTCAAATAATGTTATGGAAAAGTTTTATATAGCACAATTTAGATACTGAATAATGAAATTTCCAGCTCAATGTGTAAATTAACTGAATTTCTTTTCTTTGGAAACAGAGTTTGACTATATAGTTTAAGGTTGGCCTTAAACTTATGATTCTCCTGGCTCAGCCTCTTAAGTGCTGGTATTATAAGCATGAACAACCAACCATGCCTGGTTTTAACTGAATTTTTTATTTAAAAATTAAATTGTTGGGCTAGGAATATAGCTAAGTGGCACAGCACCTGCCAAGCAAGTGCAAGGTCCTAAGTTCTATTCCTGGTATGATAATATAAAATATATAATATATAATACATATATAACTACTTTTTAAATATTTTAGCTAAATATTGAATAGTTCTCACAGAAAATCATTAATGTGTCTTTTTTGTTTAACTAGTTTTCTTCTTCTTTGGTATTTAATAGGCCCCATGGGAAAAAAAAAAGTTAAATCAAATTTACACTTGGTGTGGTAGCTCACATCTGTAATCCCATTGCTCAAGGGGCCAAGGCAGTCGGTGCTCAAATTTAAAGCCAGCCTGGCTTCCATAGCAAGTTTTGGAGCCAGCATAGATCACATAGCATGATGCTATTTCAAAGAAATAAACAGGGGGCCTAGGGTGATATCTCCATGGCACAAGTGCCTGCCTGGCAAGTGCAAGGTCGTGAGTTGAACCCCAGTCCCACTAAAAAAAAAAAAAAACACAAACAAAACAAGTCATGGAGATAGCTCAGCTGTCTAAGCACCTACCTAGGCAAGTGCAAGGACCCGAGTTTAATCCTGGTACTGCATGTCGTGCTGGCTACCAAAACCAGGTGTGTTGATGTATGCCTGTAATCCCAGTGCTGGGGAGGCTGAAACAGGAGGATCACTATGAGTGCAAGCTGTGTAGCAAGACCCTGTACCAGGCTGGGGAATGTGGTTCAGTGGTAAAGTGCTTGCCTATCATGCAGAAAAGTCTAGGTTCAATCCCTAGGGAATAAAGGGGGAAAATGCAAATCCTAATTTCTGGTTGCTTTCTATTCGAGTCATTTTTAAGAAAATGGATGTACCTTGAGACCATAATGTTAACTGAAATAAATCTCACAGACACAGGCATACGTAAATATTGCGCTCTCTCTCTCTCTCTCTCTCTCTCTCTCTCTCTCTCTCTCTCTCTCTCTCTGGTTTATCTTACATGACAAACTCAATCTCAATAAATTAAAAAACAAAAAGATAGTAAGAAATAGGGAGATAGATCTTTTACAGTGGGAAAAGGACTAAGATAAAGTGGAGGGGAAGAAGATATAAGAAATACATGAAGCTTACAGTAATCTCATTTTCTGTGGGTGAAAAGGAGCATAGTTGGAAGGCTATAATAATAGAATTCAGTAGCAGAGCTCACAAGTGAAGATTTAAAACACTTCCAAAACCTTACCTACCCTATATACATTAAGAACAGTTGTTATATATGACATCCATTGTGCCTATATAGCTTGCTGTTTAAAAAAACATACAAGGTGTGTAGGCTGGGTGTGGTGACACACATGTAATCTCAACACTCTGAAAGCCTGAGGCAGAAGGATCACAAGTTTGAGCCCAAACTGAGCAATTTAGCAAGATCCTGTCTCAAAGTAAAAAATTTTTTAAAAGGGTAAGGATTTAGCGTAATGAGAAGGTCTTGAGTCTAATCCTCAGTACTACAAAACAAAATAAAACAAACTTTGTATGTGTACAAAACTGTTCGGTAACCATTTAATGAAATCTAATAATACAAATTTATTTTTAATGTACTATCATTTTTTTAAAGTCCTAGAAGCAGCAAAGTGAATTATCATCATATTCATAAGCAACTTCATAGTATGGGCTTTCCTTCTCCAATGTATAACTAGCTTAATATTAGCCTAGTTGCAAAACCAAAATATTATGTTGAATGTGGCTGTTTGGCTTAGAAACCCTTTTGAACTATACTTTAAGGCATTATGTATGTATTCAAGTAATCCATAAAAGAAAAAATACAGAAAATATGATGCCAAAGCATTGTGTGTTGAATTAGGAACCCATGTATTTATTTTGTGCATTTCAGGTGTGAGTATACAGTTTCTCTGTTCCCCTAGACCTGAGGAGCCCATTGAACATGTTACAGCATGCCTTCAGGCCTTACATACCTTGCTGGATTCTCCTTATGCACGAAGCCATATTGCAGAAGATCAGGTACAGTGTATTTCTAGAATGTGTAATTAATTTTATGCTTTGTTTTAATCATGTTTACCTTTGAGTAATTTTGATGCTGTAAATAAAAGCTATATTAATTAGTAACAATATTATATATTAGTTATAATGTTAGTATTCGGGATTTTTTTATTATTTTTTAATTTTTTAATTTTTTCTTTTTTCAGAACTTTTTTGTTTATTTATTTATTTTCATTGCCGGCTCAGCCTGCCCTGATGGCAGGGATGGCGCAGCATGTGGTGCTGGGGATCGAACCGCGGTCCCTGCAGCCGCCCCCTAAGCAGGCACTTTAGATCACTGAGCCATCCCGCCGGGCCCAGTATTCGGGATTTTGACTGTATTTAATTTTGCATGAAGAACCAGAGCTAAGTTACAGATAATATGTCTTTGATTTGTTCATCAGCAATTACATAAAACTAAATTTATTTTTTAAAAATTTTAGAAGTCGGGCCTGGCAGGATGGCTCAGTTGTCTAAAGCGCCTGCAGGCAGCTGCAGGGATCGCGGTTCGATCCCCAGCACCACATGCTTCGCCAGCCCTGCGCTCAGGGCAGGCTGAGCTGGCCATAAAAATAAATAAAACAAACAAAAATTTTAGAAGTCCCCAAAATTTAAGGACTATTTGTTACATCATTGGATTTCTTGTTCTTTCTAATTAGGATTTTGTTTGGTTTTTTTTTTTTTTTTTTTTTTTTTTTTTTT
>PVJA010005242.1:69961-80403 GCA_004027025.1 Myocastor coypus | reverse complement strand
GAACTCACACCAATACTCCTGCCTCAGCCTCCCGAGTGCTGGGATTACAGGCGTGAGCCACCACGCCCGGCTATATTCTCTTTTTTTAAGAATGTTTTTTTTCTTGTTTCAGAACTTTTGTTGTTTATTTATTTATTTTTATGGCTGGCTCAGCCCACCCTGAGGGCAGGGCTGGTGCAGCATGTGGTGCCGGGAATCGAACCGCGGTCCTCCAGCCACTCAAGCTTTCCTAAGCAGGTGCTTTAGACCACTGAGCCATCCTGCCGGGCCCCTTTCAGTTCTATTCTGAAAAAATACTAATAGCTCCTATTAATGTAAAAGACTAATTTCCAAGACTCTAGACACAACAGTTAAAAACCGATACAATGGAACCTCAACCTAGCTTTTTAATGACATATTGTACAACATACTTCTCTTATGATTCTATGTAGTTTCAATTCTTACTGTATTAGTTTTTCTCTAGTTTATTGTTATTCAAATTACTCTCCACTTACTGCTCCATTTGAAGTTACTCCATTTTTAAATTTTTATTAAGAAAATTATCTAGACCAACCACAGTGTCATTTGTGCCTCAGAATGCTGAGCTTTTATTTTAAGTTGAAGTATTTTTCCTCATAGAAAGACTAAGCTCCTTTCTGGCAGAAACAGGTTCTCTAATACTTGGAATTCTAAGAAGATGTATAGCAATTGAATAGTAAAAGTATATCCAAAGATTTCAGCATGGTTACTGATAAGAAAATGAACAAGAGATTCACAGGAGCTATGACCAAAAAGGGTAAGGTTTACATAAAAATATTACAATAAAAGACCCACCTCTAATGAATGTTATTACAGTTACCTGGATATCTGGAATCCACTTTAAAATGTTTAGCTTTCGTCCTCTTGCTAATGTTGGGAAAGGCCGGAAGGCAGATCTTGCCAGATCTGGTGAGTACTGCGGATGAGGACACACTGTAATATGTCTGCATGCCTAGGCACTCTTTGCAATCAGTATTCACAGCATTTTTAATCACATCTCTAAAGGACTTCCAGAACTCTTCCAGAATATGGCAAGAAGTTGATAAACATGTTGAAAATGAAGGGAATGTTTTGAGGGGAATTAATGGCAATGTATATTTTACCATAAAAATTTTAAATGTAAACATTCACTATAGTTTTGATCACCATATGTACAGAGTAAGGTGCCAACTTACAAATGAGTTCTATTCCAGAAGAATATCCCTAAGCGTATTCATTCCTAAGTCCCACAAAGTGAGTCTTACATGCAAACATACGATGTAAAACATCAAAGATACACAGAAACACAGTAAGTCTCCAGCTGCACTGTATGTCTATACATACATTACCACACTGTGCAGTAAGCATGTAACAGCCCAACTGTGACAGTCTCCAGCAGACACATGAGTTCCTTTCATGGTTTTTCCACATCTATGAATGTTCTGCTTGTATCTGTGAAAATTCACAATTCAAATGTTGATCATATAGGGCCTTCCTGTATACATCTTGATATGTGAACAGATTTGTACAGTTCACACAAAAACTGTTATAATTTCACATTTTTCTTTCAGAAACATATTTTGCAGTACACTACTTATTCATTAGTATTCTAAATTAATTCAAGTCACTTCTGTTCAAGGCTATCACAGCATAAAAGTAGATGTATAAGTATTGAAAAGACAATTTTTCACATAACATTCATCAACTATCAAGGAATTAGTAGTATCTCTTTCCCTGAGATATGACCCTAATCTTATTACCTTCACTAGATTTATTCATCTACAATAAAAACAAGTTGAACTAGATGATCATTAACAAATCTTATAGCTCTAAATAATTCTTAATAATAAAATTAATTATAAATAGCATTTTGTTGTCATGCAGCTTTTACATTAACCTCTTTTCTATCTGTTTTCTTCAGCTAACTATTTGGGAAACTGCTATTTGTTTCTCTTAAGGATTAAACTCTAGTACATAGTTTGAATAATGACCTATCAATACTTAAATCATATTAAATAAAATGTAAATTATATGTGATGATTCAAGGAATAGGAATATATTTATAAATAAATTTCATTTATACATTATTCTAATATAATTAAGAAATATAGAATAAAAAAGTTGATTTTGAAGGGCATATTATCTCCATATATCATAATCAGAGATTTAAAAAATTACAGGAATTATTTTCTAGATGGATAATGGATTTCCTGAAGCAGGAATATTTTAAGAAGGTTAATTAGATGTATTTGTTCCCACTATCTTCCCCTAGATAGAGGAGATGATCATATGATATATAAAAATACAAGCAACTGTATCTTGCATGATGCTAGAAAATAGATTTAAATTAGTTATTTTAGGCAAAGTTTATTTTGTTTTCTGTAATACCTTAAATTATAAAACGCTGTGGCCAGTTAATAAATGTAGTCTTACAAGCTGCATGAAAATATCCAACAACCACTAAAATAAAATGTTAAACTACTTAAAACCAATGTACATTCTGAACGATACAGCCAATCTAAATAATTTAGGGGTCAAAATTAAATAATCTACTTCCAGCAACTTCACATACTTCAAAGATACAATAAAATATATAATAGAAGTAACAACGAAACACATTTTGAGCCTTAACTCTGCAGAATCCTTTGCAACTATGATGGAAATGCTATGCACATAGGCTTCTGAGTATCTTTCATAAAAGAAAAAAATTGAAAAGCTTTTTATCCTTGAGAACAAGGGTTTAAAATGTGCTTTCTTAAAATAATGTGTGTAACAGTATAGAAAATATAAACCTAGTGATTTTTTTTTTATTTATTTTATTTTTTTCTTGTTTCAGAACCTTTGTTTGTTTATTCACTCATTTTTATGGCCGGCTCAGCCCACCCTGAGGGGAGGGCTGGCGCAGCATGTGGTGCCGGGGATCGAACCGCGGTCCCTGAAGCTGCCCAAGCTTTCCCAAGCAGGTGCTTTAGACCACTGAGCCATCCCGCCGGGCCCAAACCTAGTGATTTTTATAAGTACATCTTCCTCGAGACATGCTAGCTACATTGTGAAAAAAGTTCAATTTTACTCTTAAAATTGAGAAATACAGACCACTAAAGGATGTAAAATATCTGATTTCATTCAATTTTAAATCGAGATTATTGTAACTTCTTGAATCTTTAGTTGTTCTGTATGAAAACAAAATCTACTATTGGTATTTATTATTTTTAGAGACAGATGAAAATCAACATATTTCTACAGACATTGAGATTTGGAAATTCTGTAATTTTCCTTCTTTTTCATAGAGGCTTAATATAAAAACAAGGAAGACTGCCCTCCCATAGAAAGTGAAGATGAGAAAAAAAAAATAAGAGTGGTGCAGGAAGGTGCAGACCAAATACTGCTTGGCAAAGCAGCCAAGAAAGCTCGAGGTCAACACAGGGGCAGAGGCCTGTCAGGACAGGTGACAAAGAAGCCCAGTAACCAGCCAGTGTACATAGACTGCCTTTACATTTTAAAATCAATAAACACAAACATCTGATACATTTCTTGGATTTTAAAAATATGCCAGAAAGATACTAACCATATAAAAATCATGTCCAAGAGAAATTGTAACAGCAAAAACAAAATTAAGAGTCAAAGATATTTCAATATATTTTTTCAGCTTGCATTTAATAAACTAGTAAAGTTTTCATTATGTATGATGGTTCACAAATTTTACATATAGCATATAATAATAAAGTTCTAAGGGTGTGGCAAAGAGAATAAATAAGAATGAGAGAAGAAATACATAAACTCTAGAACAATAATAAAAAAAGATTAATAATTCTAGCAGTTGGTTTTTAGAAAGCTAGAAAAAATTGTAAGCATTTACATGGACTAAGAAAAATGACAACTCAAATAAATAAAAACAGAATTCAAAGAGAAGACATTATAACTGAAGAAATAAAAAGAGCACTAAAGCAAAAGACTACATGTCAAGAAACTGAACAATATAGAAAAAATTAATACATACAGCCAACTGACTTTGTATTCAGGCTGACAGATTTTATGTTACATCTAATTTAAAATCTTATATAACTGATTTATCTTTTCCCAGTACTGGCTTTTTCAAATAATTTCTGCAAAGGCTTTGTTTCTTAAAAGAGAAATAAAAATAAAAACAATCACATAAAACTGCAAATCAAGAAATTAGGAGACATACAATGGTTCATACATTTTGTATTGTTATCTTCAATTGTAACTGTTAACATTACAAGATACAGACATGAAAATTGATCAAAAAATATAGCCACAAACCTTTCTTTTCTATGAATAGCACTAGTAGTATAATTATCTTCACTACCTTATGTATGTGTGTCTGCATGTATATGTTTCTTTCTTTCCCTTTCCTTCTTTTTGTCTAGCCCAGCTTCCAGTTTCACTTTCCTTTTGAGCAGTTTTAGCCACTGCACAATACTATTTTGGGTCTTACTTACCCTTTCAGCTTCTTATACTAGGGAGACAATATGATGTTCACACATGTGAGACTGCATTATTTTACTTATTAGTAGGGTCTCAAGTTAACTCAAAGTAGTTATAAAGGCCTCAGGTTTATCCTTTATAGCTGAGTAGTACTGTATTATCCATTCCTTGGTTGATGGCAATTGGGTTGTTTCCAACATGTAGCTATTAAAAATTGTGATACTATAAACATGGTTGCATATATATGAAAGGGAAGAGACCATGTTTGCACACTTAAAGTTTAAATTCCAGAAACAGCTAAAGAAAAAAAAAAAAGAGGATCAGTAGAATGGAATGAAAAAAGTAAGTAAAAAAACCTAAACAGTGAAACAAAGAGGAAGAACAAAACAGAAAAGAAAACAGAACAAAAGGACACCAGAGAAAGAAATGAGAAAGCCCCCAAATCAAGATAACCACAAAATACAAAATAAGGCAAGATGCCATTCAACCAGACAGAAAATGGATAACCAATCAGAAAATGGATAACCAATTGATAACAAGGGTAAATAAAAGTAGCAAACTACCTCTGGTGTTCACAGTTTTTCTGACGTGTCTATGTCAGATCCCAGAAATGTGCTGTGTACTCCAGCCAAGTTTATTATGGGAATTGTGCAGATTATGCAGCTGACTGCAGCCTCTCATTGGGGGAACTGGGACCCGGTCTTCTCCTGGTGGAGCTTCCAGAGCACAACTGCTGGCTCTGTGCTGCTGTTGCAGACACTTCCACATTCCAGTCTCACTAATTACTCCACATGTGAAAAACCAACTGTCCTGAGCTCAGGGGTTCAGCTTGATCCCTACTATTTTTTAATCCCTATTTTATCACTATGTGTCCCTTCAGAATTTGAAATTTTGTTTTATTTTGATATCTTCCAGTTTTGCTGAGTTATACCTATAACTCAGGACTATCTTGAATCTGGGTTAGCTCTGAGATCTCCATGGATGCTGATCTTCATCATAAACTTACTTGTCTGGAGAGATGTAGTAAGCCACACCTCTGGGTGGGTCTGGGAGGCACAAGAATGTACAACACCAGGGACTGCAATCAAGTTTTCCCTCTCTGGCCTCATTCGTACTCCAGATGTCAGGAGTTGAGCAATTCTGTCAGGCCTTTCCACCATGACGTTTCTGCCTCAACACAGCTGACTGCGCATCTGAAACCTTGAGCCCCAACAGACCTCCCCTCCTTAAGGTAGAGGTGTTAGATATTTTGTCCCACTGACAGAAAGGAGACCAACACAATCTCTTAATTCCATGCTTTAAAAAAAGAAACCCTAATCCAGGACTGTCATCTAATATCTTCCTTCTATTCACATATGGCGCCCATATGTACCTGTATCTAATTTTCTAAAATTTAACTAGTATATTGCCTTATAAGTATATGAGTTGTAAAAATAGTGTACTTATATTCCCTTTGGCTTGTCCCTTCTACCTCAAAAATATGAATATATATTTGTTACGGTTACTATTACTGCTGCTTTATATTATCTGAGATATTTACCTTTGAATTACTTTCAGTCATGACCATCAAGATATCAATCAGGTTTATTTTTAAAAATAAATGATTTTAAACACACACACACACACACACACTTTAAGTCTAATTACCCATACACCCACACTCACACATACAATTCCTTTCATAGCAAACATTCTCAGCGATGTTGTTCTGATTGACAATCTCATCTTTGTTGTTTTTGCTTAATAAGTGTTCCTAAGGGTATTCTTGTCAGTTTCCACCTGTTTATCATTTGATTGCCTTCATCTTAATGATGGCTAGTGGGGTATGAATTCTCACATGGCACATTTTCTGTTCCACTGAACTGTAGATACATTAAGCCATTAATTTATGAAATTGGATTTTTTTGAGAAGGATGAAAAACATAAGAAATGTTTATGAAATAGACTTGATTTTAACAAGAAAAGTATATAGGTTTTTTTGTTCTTGAATTTCACAGCAGACACTGTATGATATCATTTTGACCAAATTTCTTTCTCTTGGGAAATTATTTTATTTTCCATCTCTTCTTTTTTTCTTCTTCTGCTTCCTCTCATTTGTCTCCTTTTCCTGCTCTTCTTGCTCTACCTGTCCCTTTGTGCCCTCTTCTTTCAGTTTTCCTTTATCTTTTCCCTTCTTGTTTTCCAAAATAAGTATCATATTTCTAAGAACAATTTTAGAAGTTTTATAATGTCATTGTCTGTTTCCCTCAAGTTTCTGTTTAAATAATATTAGAAAGTTATCATAACTCACTTTAACAATCTTTTTTTAATATTAACAATTGTATCAGAAACTTTCTATTTGTCTTTTCAAGACAGGGTCTCACTGTACAGTTCAAGCTGCAGGCTGGCCTTGAGCTCACTTTTGTAGATCAGGATGGTCTCAAACTCACACTGATCCTCCTGTCTCAGCCTACCAAGTGCTGGGATTACAGGCGTGTGCCACCATGCCTGACTATTTTTGTCTCAGTTATTTTCTCCCATTCTCTTACACTGGATTATGAATTAATCATGAACTCTAGAAGGCAGCCCAGTGACTGCATAAAGATTTGGGGGAACAACTAGACACAAACCATAGCATTCCACCTGTGCTCCCCCCCCCGCTTTATGTAAAAAGTATTTTAAGACTTGCCAAAGTCCTACAGTTTCAGCAATGCTGAGATGTCAAATGCCCATGTCGCCTCTAAACTGTGAGGCAAACTCTTAGCTGTGAGCACCTGTACAAACTAATAGTTAAACATTTTCAAATGTAGCACAAGAAAAACATTACTTTCCCAAAAGTTACAACAGCAGAATAACAAGCCCTAGGACTAATGCAATTTCAAAACACAGCAGGTCAAACATTTAGTCTCATAATTCCATGTAGAATATCCAAAGCAATCTGTGGCAAATTGTGAACTCCATGTGGTTATGATACTTTTAGTGGTATTTCCCATGGCTTCTCTCTTAGGCTGGCTATGATTCTTCCATGCAACTTTCATTTGATAATCCTCATTCCTAGCTTTTCTAAACTATTGAGGTCTCCACTGTACTATAGGCTTCTGACTCACAGCTTCAAATATTTCCCGCTTAGGGGCACACTGACTTGCTTCTCGGGCCTTGTGAAAATCAGGCAGAAGTCTTTTTAACCTGAGAACTCCTGCATTCTGCATGCACCCAAAACCAGTGACACAAACCTGGCTACTGCTCCAGTTGGCCAAGGTCTACTGCCAACTGGAGCAGTAGCCCCATTTTCTTCTCTTTTGGCTGTAGAAAAGGGTACAGTTCCTGGTTTGCTGAGCACTCCAACCTTATTTCAAGGAAAAAATTCTCTATGCTGCTGCCACTCTGGAACATGGTGCTCTACTTCTTTCTCCTCCAAGCAAAGTCTTTCACTTTTTCAGTTTTGAGGCTGCAAATTGAAAATTCATCAACCAGATGGGTTCTTTGCTCTTGATTCTCAACATAAATCTGACTAAAAGCCCCCAACAATAGACATGTTACTGCTTCAACATTCAACTGCCCTCAAATTTCTTCTCCCAGTCTGCCACACTCAATATCAGTCTCAGGAAAATCTCTGGACACAAACCAAATGCAGACAAACTTCCTTCCAAGCCATAAGTCACATCATTTGGAGTTCAACAACTAATACAGTCCTTTTGCCTAGCAGAAACCTCCCAATCCTGTTCTTAACAAGCAGGATTTCTATCCATCTTCAGGTCATCTGAGTTCTGACCAGAATCTTCCATATGGAACAGACAATGACATTTTCTCTTTAGGGCAACATCTCCAAACCTTTATTATCTCTTCCCATAGCCATTCCCAAAGGACCTTGAACCACATAGTTAACTACAGTCACAGCAAGGAACTCACTTCTCAGTATTAAATTCTCTCTGTTACTTTCTCACATTTGCTGGGACAAATTACTCAGCACTCCAAATCAAAGAAGGAAAGGCTTAATTTGTGGAGGTTTCAGTCCATACTTGGCTAGCTCCAAGGTAGAGTGGCACATGGCAGAGGGCAGGAGTTCTGGATGTGGAAAACAGCAAAGGGCAAAAGGGAGGAGCAACACCTGTAGCCTCTCTCCCATCCTTACACTGTATTCAGACTATCCACCCTGGCAGGGGAGGGAAGGAGTAGCATTCACACTCATGATTCCCATAGCAGATCATGAATTAACCCAAAACTGTAGAAGCCACTCCAGTGACTGAATGAGGCTTTGTGCGAACAACTAGACACAAACCATAACAATGTTTAAAAGATAATACAAAATAGAAAAGAATTAAAAATCATAATTTCATTAAACAAAATAATAGGAATTCAACAGTGACTGTTGTATTATAAAATGTTTTCTTCAAACATTTCTTAGCTATTTTGATTATCAGATATAAGCATTTAAATTTGCAATGTGAAATTAAAAAGAACAAATAAAAATTTAAAGATTAACTGCTCCTTTCAGTACATTAGCAGAAACCTCAGTACAATTATCCAAGATGAGAAGAATGTGTATTCTGATGCTGTTGGGTGGAACACTCTGTGAATGTCTACTAAGTCCCTTTGCTTACTAGTTTGTTTTATTCTGTTTTTTCTTTGCTGATTTTTTACCTTGTTGATCTATCTCTTTGTGATAATAGGTTGCTAACAGTCCTCTATTACAATTTTGTTATTGCTCTTCTAAATTTTTGTATCTGTTAAAAATTGTCTTATATACTTGGGTGCTCCTACATTGGGTGCATATATATTTATGATTCTCATGTCTTCTTCTTGAAGTTTTCCTCTAACAAATATGTAGTGAGTTTACCTCTCTTAGTTATTCTTAGCTTGAAGTTCACATTGTCAGAAACCAGAATAACTACCTCTGCTTTTTTCTATATTCCTGTCAAATGGAGTATTGCTTTCTACACTTTCACTTTCAGTCTATGAATTTTCTTTTAGATGTGTTTCTTGTACAACGCATATATATTCTTTTCCGTTATCCACTCTACAAGTCTGCTTCTTTTCACTGATGAACTCAGGTCATTCACATTAATGGTTATAACTGATATGTATTGCTGAGCTTTGGTCAGGTTAATTTCCTGCTGTAGATTTCCTACTTTTTCCCTCTGTTTTACTGTTTGCTCTACTTGGTGGTTCCTTTTTGTTGTTGTGCTTAAAGTCGTGGTCATTTTTGTCCCTGTCTAGAGTATTTGTCAGTACCTATTACAGGGCTGGTTTGCTAGTCACAGATTTCTTCAGTTCTTATTTGTCATGAAAGTATCTTATCTCTCCATCAAATTTGAAAGATAGTTTTACAGGATACATCAATCTGAGTTGGAAGTTCTGTCCTTTCAGAACCTGAAATACTTCACTCTAAGCTCTTCCAGATTTGATGGTTTCTACTTAGAAATTTACTATGATTCTGATGGGCTTTCTGTTGGAAGTCATTTAGTTATTTTTCCCAAACAGCTTTTAATATTCTGATCTTTTATACAATATCTGGGATCTTGATTACTATCGGTATGGGTGTAGACACATTTTGATTATGGCTAATTGGGTTATTCTCCCATTTTTGGGAAATTTTCTACTACTACTTCTACAAATAGTCTTTGTATATCATATGTGTTGACTCCTACTGTTTCAGTGACGATAATCTTAACTTTTTTTTTGTATCACCTTGAAGCTGCTGAACTGTTATGTCCCCATTCCTTGTTATTTTTAAGAGATCTTTTCTTGTACATTCAGTAGCTCCAGTGCTGATTTGAAGGCCTAAAAGTCTATCCTCAGTTTCACTCATGCAGTTTTGTCAGCTTTCAATGCAATTCATAATTTCCTGGTATATATGCTTGCATCTGCTTCATATATTCTAATTCTTTTCTCTATTGTTCAATGTTTCCATCATTCTATTCCTTTCTCTTTTTCTGTTTTTTTTTTTTTTTTTTTTTTTTTTTTTTTTTTTTTTTTTTTTTTTTTTTTTTTTTTTTATTTTTTTTTTTTTTTTTTTTTTT
>PVJA010005242.1:20000-69861 GCA_004027025.1 Myocastor coypus | reverse complement strand
CTTCTGCATTTTGACACTTTTGAAGCATTTTCCTGGACTTACCAGTGCCAGCAATGGGGCAAGGTGTGGGTCAACAAGGCTCTTCAGACAGTGTGCAGTGAGAAGTCTCACCAAAGCTCTTGCTATGTGGGGTTCAGTGTGACTTCCACCACTATCACGGAAGACTCCTAGTTGTCTATTCAGTTTCTAAAAATAACTCCTTCTGGTTGTTAGTTTTAACTATTATGCATAAAATCTGCAAAGCACTATAGATTATGCCATTTAAATCTGCTTTTTATGGTTTAATACAAATTTCATTAATAAAAATTTAGCTCAGGTACACTAAGCTACACAATATTGACTCAAAAGTAAGTAAAATAGTGATATTTTGTTTTTAGTTGTTTAAAAAAAACCTGAACAGAGCTAATCTTTGCTAAAATATTTATTTGGAAACAGAACTGTAATTGTGTAAATCAAGTGGCCAGTGATGAGCATTAACATATGAATAGAAGACCATGATAGACATGCTACTCTTACTTTAATTGTTCCTTTTACCTGATTATGAATACTGAGTAGATATCCTGGTAGCCAAGGCTGAAATCTTCAGTAGTATACCTTTTATGGAAACATGGATAATCATAATATTTGTCTACAAGATTTAACTTTTATTCATGACCCCTAAATAAAAAAGCAATGTACTATGCATTATCAATCTATATATGATAAACTTCACAATAATTTTTAAATAATTAATACAAAAAGATTAATTACTGGCATTTGTAATACCAAAGTTCTTGCCCACCACAAAAATACTTAACTCATTCATAAATTGTCTGTAAGGAATACTGAAACATGTATTTACTGTAAACATGGTTTAAAAGATGTAACCACTTGTCTTCCTGTAACTCACATTTTTTGACACAACCCAGCAATAACTTACATAGTATTCTGAGTCTAAAGATCTCAAAATGGCAAGAGTTCAAACAGTTGTCTTTGTTCAAGAATTCTTTGTATATTTATTTTTATGTGAACCTTGAATATTACATAGAATTCCACAGGGCAGCAAATTAATTAAATGACACACATCAAATTTAAAATCATCTTGTATGCACAATTATTACAAAATAACAAATTCTTAAGCACATTTGAACTGTACATATTTTTCCTAGATAATACAGGCTATGTCTAGTAGACCCTGAAAACCTCATGTAATCATGGGGTGCGGACTTCTAGAGTTTGAGACTTGATTCATGATCTCTGGGATTATGCATTTTAGTACTGATGGGATTATGAGCCTAAGTACTTCTGGGATTATGGGTATAGCCTAAAGCAGATAGGCCTAGGCAGAGAGCCTGAATGTAATATAAAGAGAGACAGAAAGACAGATTTATGCTGCTGCTCTGCTACTCTGGTTGGTTGGTTGACTCTGTCATAGTTGTTGCTGTTCTGCCACCATGAACTGCTGCTCTCTGCAATGTGCCTCTCTGCCTTGGATCCAGTTGAGTACGGACTGAAACCTCCAGTAACTGTGAGCTAAATAAACCTTTTCTTCCTTCATTTTGGGTGTTGGGCATTTGTCCCAGCAATGAGCAAAAGGTAACTAAGACACTAGATCAAATAGATTTTTTTTTTTTTTTTTTGTATTTTAGGGAAGAGTCTATAGGATGTTCAGGGTCTCACTACCAGATCAGGCTTGTAGTAATCCACCTGCTTATAGCCTCCCAAGAGCTGGGATTACAGGTACACACCACCATGCCCGGTCTCAACTGCAGTCTCAGCATACCCCAGGGGCAGGGCCAGCAGGGCAGGCCTGGGGATCTATCCCTTGGCCCCTGTACCTGCTTATAGGCACTTCAGTCTGCTGAGCTATCTGGATGGCCCTCAAATACAAGCTGAGAAAAATAACTTACTAGAAATGTATGTACATACACCTATGTGTTCATATATGTGTTTGTATACACACATATATGTATACACATATATAAAATATACCCAACATGACATGGGACTTTCTAATTTAATATAATAAAATATGAACACTATGTTAATCACTAATTCTGTATTAAACTGATGTATTGTTTTAAATATTTCATATTAAAAACCAATGGAAATTCACATAGAATTTTTTTGCATATATGAATATTAACTGCAGTTTAACCTAAACTTCAAATTTTAAAACTATTTCCTTTTATGATTTTCTCCTTAAAAAGACAAACAATATTAATCATTTCACTGCTCCGGTCTGCACTTTGAAGTCAACAACTTACATATGTTGCCCTAAGGTCATGCTTTCAAGGATCAACATTAACACTACTTTTGGAATCAGCTATACATAGGTCCTTTGTCATACTGTGAGTTCCTTTTGTACAATCTTTGGTCACTGCATAGATTGATCAAAAAATGTGTTTGCTTTTGATTTTACTGTTTGATATTCTGAATTTTTCATTTTTGCCTCTGAGAAAAATTTGTTTACATTTTTCTTCTTAGCTTGGGTTCCAAATTGGAGGAATTCCATTTTCATTGGGTCCATTTTAATTTGTTCACTATTTACTATGCAAAAGTCAAGCAAATTGTCACAAAATATTAGTGTCTCTCATTTTGAAAACAGTAACTGAGCACATAGTAATAAAAATGCAAACAAAATTTAAATTAGCAGGTATATTTATATAGAAAACTAAAATGTACTACATAAAGTTTCAATAAGGTTTGCAGAGATTTGGGAAAAATATGTGAGTTTAAGTGTTTTCCATACCATATATTTCCACCAAGTGAGAAGTTGAATATTTTTTATTTAAATGTAAATTTCAATAATCAGAATGTTACCTATCTTCATGGTTCTGAAGCTTTCCTTATCACATGGTAATTTATACAGTCTTCCTATTTCTCTCCCTAATGAACATCATCCTGGCCAGTAAAAGGATGTTGTGTGAACAACTTGAATAGAGGGACAGAGGTGATCCCTTGTATTCGGGGAAAAGAAAAAATAGTATGAAAAAGCTCACAAATTATTTCACCCATGTTCCCCTCAGTAGGAGTATTGTCCATTTAAAGGTAAATTGTAGGTATTTCTAAGAGATGACTTTCAGTTTAAGTATAAACCTCTTTACATCTACCATATCACAAAAGGAAAAGACTGAAAACTAGTCTCCAAATTCAAGATCATTTTCTAATTTTGTTTTTTCACTTGCTTTCCAACAATAAAAGGAAAAAACTTTATTTTATTTTTTTATTTTTTTTTTTTTGTCTTTTTGAGATAGAGTCTCACAATGCAGTTCAGGCTGGCCTTGAGCTCACTCCCAGGCTGGTCTTGAACTTACACTGATCCTCCTGCCTCAGCCTCCCAAGTTCTGGGATTACAGGCGTGTGCCACCATGCCCGGCTTAAGGAAAAAACTTTAGGATAAAAAATACTAATTATGAAAAGTAAACAGTGTCCCCAGTTTGCAAAGGGGCACCTCAATAGTGTAACTACAAGGTAAGATGAAAATCAATTTACACCAAAGCAATCCCATTTTTCTATAAAACAACAGTAGATAAAGAGAACTTTTTCACTTTATCTGCTATGAGCAGACCACTACACATTGGCTCTAATGGTTGCAACAGTGGGCTGGCACAGTTACATAAAATATGCAAGTATAAAATAAATTTAAAATTGGAGGTTACGCAGTAATAACAAAATAATTTCACTGTATTTTTCACTCACTCTACATTTTTGTTTAGCTTCCCTGGAAGGTACATGTTGTTGATAAATGACCACACAACTAAGCTGCATTTGGGTAAGGAGTCTTTGGGGGTAACTCTCAAATGCATGAATACATTTTAAGTCAAGAAATTTAAAAAAAAAAAAAAAGGAAGAAACTTCCTATAAGTCTGTTGTATTTTATAGATTTTTATACTGATATTCATTCAACAAAAATATATAAAACAAATATGTCAAAAGGTCTATTAGTATGAAAAATACAATTGAAGTGAAAAATTAAAGATACCCCTGCTATAAAGATACTCACTCCTTGGGGCTAGGGAGATAGCTCAGTAGAGTAAACGCTTGCCTGGCAAATGCAAGGACCTGAGTCCAAACCCTGGTTCCAGAAAAAAAAAAAAAAAAAAAAAAAAAAAAAAAAAAAAAAAAAAAAAAAAAAAAAAAAAAAAAAAAAAAAGATGCTCAGTTGTCACTTCTTATTCATGATGCTAAATTAAACAAGATTACATAATATCATGAAAAAAATGTTTGATTAGAAGTTGGCAAAGAGGGAAATAATGTAAAATTTGTATGCAACTAGAAATCAGGGATTAGAGTTACCTATTTTCATATTAAGCTATAGCTCTGCTGTGCATTTGCTATGTAATCTCAGACAAATGTACTCACATTTGAAATGGGAATAACAAAACCATTTTGTTGATTAATGTGCTAGGTAAGGATCATAGTAAAACATCACTTAATAAATTCACAGACCATAATTGAATCTAAATAATAATGTATACTGACATGATTTGCAACTATTATGGTATAAATCTATAGATAAAGGAAATTAACATTCTCAAGCTAACACTTGAATCACACTATTCATGTCACACAACATTAGCCAGTGAGGGGCAATGCTGCCACTGGAGTGGAATCCATAGTATTATAGCAATTTACCAAAATCTTCCATAATTTCAAGCGAAGTAAAATGAAGACTAAAAGCTCAGAACACATTTGTGACTTTGGTGAATTTTGTACACACTAAAGGCAAGAAAAATGGATAAACATGTGGGAAAAAATTGTCAGAGAAAGTATACTGGGAATACCTTTAATTTTTTTTTTAATTTATAGGGCTGCTGGTACAGCTCAGCAGACTAAGCACTTGCTTAGGTAAGCACAGGGGCCAGGGTTTGATACCTGGCTCTGCATGACACATTAGCCCTACTCTCAGAAGCACTGAGCTGGCAATGGAGTCTGAACATGGTGGCACACACTTATAATCCCAGCACTATGGAGACAGAAATCAGGAGGATCACTACGAGTCTGGGCTACATAGTCAGACTGTGCACATGCGTGCACACACACACACACACACACACACAGTAAAAATAAATAATAAATTGGAAGTGAGCTTAGACAATCTGAATCCTTGCAGATTTAGAATAACTCTGCCTGCATGTGGACTCAGAGGCAGCCATTATGACAGCACAGGTCAAAAGAACTTGGTTCTTGTTCATGACAGAGACACTCTCATGATCTTATGAAACAAGAGCATTCTCATAAAAACTTCCTCGAAAAGGGGATGTAAGGGCATGCACAGTTAATGCCTCTACTAATAATGTTCCAAAGATTCAAAGCACTACAGGAAACTGTCTGCTATCATTGTCAGCATTCCCATGAAGCGGTATAGATGAATCGACTTTACTAAATCCTGAAACATTGGCCATCTTGCTCCATTGGCTCATAATTCAAAGTTTTTAGAAAATAGCAAAGAGAAAAGATAGAAAGAAGTTACAAATCTATACTATCTAGATATTATAGATGAGATGGAAGAGAAAGAGGGAGAACTGGCTCTGAACTAGTGGTGGGGAACTGAGAACCCACCTGCTGCATCACTTAACATCTTAAATCAAGATCTGCAGTAACATTAAAACCACTCACCACTGTTAACGGTTTATGTCTAGTTGTCCCCCTAAAGCCTCATGAGTCATGGGGCAGGGACTTCTCAAGTTTGAGACTTGATCCATGATCCACTGGGATTATGTGTTTTAACACTGATGAGATTATGGTCTGAGTACTGCTGAGAATTATAGGTGTGGCCTGAGGTGGATACAATAAGGCAGAGAGCATAATATAATTTAAAGAAAGACAGATAGACCAGTGCTGTTGCTCTGTGCTCCCGCTTGGTCAGTTGCCTCTGTCCCGATTGTTGCTGTTCCACCACCATGAACTGGATGCTCTCTGCCCTATTCCATTCAACCTTGGACCAGTCAAATACAGACTAAAACCTCCAGTAATTGTGAGCTAATAAATCTTTCCTTCCTTCATTTTGAGTGTCAGCTATTTGTCCCAGCAATGACTAAAAAGTAACTAAGACAGAATTTGGTACCAGAGAAGTGGGGACGTTGCCGTAGCTGTACCTCACAATGTGGATTATAAGCTTTTGGAAATGGCTTATGGGAAGAGATAGGAAGGATCAGAGATGTTGGCTACAGGTAAAGCACTGGAATAGCTTAGGCTGTTCTGTAGAGGAGATTCTGGTCAGAGCTCAGACCAGAATACTGGCTTGAAGCCTGGGTATGAAGAATGGTTTAAGAGCAGAGATTGGAAATGTTTCGAGAGGTCCTCTACTTGTGAAGAGCTGGAAAAGCTTTGGCTGTTCTGTAGTGGAGATTCTGGTCAGAACTCAGACCAGAAGACTGGCAGAAGGCATGCCTATAAATACCAGGTGGAGCGTTCTGCTGGGAAAAAGGACAGCATTGGTCAATAGACTCCAGATAATTTGTGCTAAGGATTGGTTGAAAGTCTTTCACAATTTTGTTCATGCCCAGAGACTCTGCCTAAGACAGATTAAGCATGGCAGACTGATAATCTTTCAAGAGATATTTCAAAGCAATGAACTACTGGGGCAGTGGCATGGTTGTTATTGGTGTCTTTTAGCCAGATTTATGTTGAAAATCAAGAGCAAAGAGCCAAGAAGGATGATTTAAAATGTGAGGTTGGCCAGAAAGGAAGCACCAGGAAAGCTGTGAACTGCAAAGATGGAACTTAAAAGGATCTCCATTGCTGGGAAGGAATCAAAGAATCAAAACAAAGGCCTGAGGGCACCACAGAAGGTAGCAGCTCTCCACTCTTTGCAGCCCCAGAATTGCAAAGGAGATAGGCTTTGCCTTGAGAACAAAGCCACAGAGATCCAAGTACCAAAATGGCAGCAGCAGCCAAATCAAGTTCCAAAATGGTGCCGGCATAAAGAGCATGTTTTTCGGAATTAGGGTCAGAGTGCTCAGCGATCTAGGCCCTCGACCCCTGCAGCCAAGAGAGAAGGAAGCCTGGCTACTGCTCCAGCTTATAGCAACCATTGGCATCATCCACATAAGCATGTGCAGAATGCGGGAATTCTGAGGTTAAGAAGTATTCCACCTTGACTTCAGAAGAAGGCCTGGGAGGCCAGGCAGTATGCCCTGAGAGGGCAGTGTGTGAAGCAGGGTGAGAAGCCTATTCAGTGGAAACCTCAGAAGTTTGGAACAGCCAGGAACATGGATCATGTGAAGAGGGTGCAAAGCTGGCCTAAGAGGGAAGCCATGGAAACTACCACCAAGAGTGCCTTGGGGACAGAGCTGCATGGAACTCACAATGCAGTGCAGACTGTTTCAAATGCTCCAGTTGGAACTATGTGATTTAATGTTTACTCTGCTGGATTTTGGACATGTGTTGGTCCCAGTGTTCTGTATTACCCTGTTGTTTGCAACTTTTGGAATGCTAATGCTTCTCTTATGCCTTTGAATGCTGGATATGTTTAATTTTTCTATTGTACAGGAGCTCACAGTTGAAAGTGTTTGATAGTGGAGGAGACTTGGGATGTGGACTTTTGAGCAATGCTGAAACTGTTGGGACTTTGGCAACTCTTCCAGATGGACTAAAATGTCTTTTGTACAAAGGGATATGTATGAGACTTTGCGGTCCAGGGGCAGAATGTTATGGTTTATGTCTAGTTGTCCCCCTAAAGCCTCATGAGTCATGGGGCAGGGACTTCTAGAGTTTGAGATTTGATCCATAATTCATTGGGATTATGTGTTTTAATACTGATGAGATTATGGTCTGAGTACTGCTGGGAATTATAGGTGTGGCGTAAGGCGGACAGCCTAAGGCAGAGATCCTAATGTAATTTAAAGAAAGACAGAGAGACAGACTAGTGCTGTTGCACTGTGCACCCGTTTTGTCAGTTGCCTCTGTCGCAATTGTTGCTGTTCCGCTGCCATGAACTGGATGTTCTCTGCCCTATTCCACTCAGCCTTGGGCCAGCCAAATATGGACTAAAACCCTGAGTAACTGTGAGCTGATAAACCTTTCCTTCCTTCATTCTGAGTGTCGGTTATTTGTCCCAGCAAGGAGAGAAAAGTAACTAAGACAATCACTATTATCTCATTCTATCCTCTCAAATGAGAAAACTACAACACATACACACCACAGTATTTCTTCCTTGGAAATGAAGAAACTGTACCTAATTCTGTCAAATATCACACAATAATAAAAACCTACATTAAAATCAGTAATTTACCTTACACACTGTGACAAATGATTTCGTTATTATGCAAAGTACAGTACCTATTTAAAGAGTATCCTTGAAAAGGAAAAACACATATTGCGCTCTTTTAGGAGAATTGCGTTTGATTCAAGTCACTAAAATTGGAGTCACAGCATGTTCAGATAATATCATCAGCAGGGTCTTTTGGGCCTTCTCCTACATGGAATGAGCAATGAATACACCAATCTGTAAAGTATGCAATACAGCAAAATCAACCCTTTTGTTTCTTGTGATTATGTCCCCTGAGTAAATAAAAATATTATGATGAAAACTGATCTCCATAAACAACTGAAGGATTCATGTTGAGTACTACATTAAGTATGTTTAATTTATTTTCCAAGGAGCACTACTTTTTCTGTATGATAATCAGATTCAATATGCTCAATATCATTGCAGGCAGAAATATGAGAACACAACCATAAAGAAATCCTTTCAACAGAATGAACTTTTGGACCTTAAGCAAAGAATCATGGAGCCTTTGCATTTTTAAGGTCTCTGGCTTTAAAGAAAAAAACAATCTCTTGTACATGTGGCTGCTATTTTATTTTCTAAATGTAAGATAATGACTGTACAAGTCACCTATGACAAAAGTATAGTTAAAGGATGATTTCAATCCTACAAACTACTACATTCATAACTCTAGGGTTACTTTATTTCTACTTCCATAGAAATAAAGGGGATAAAATTAAAACAATACTGAGATTCCACCTCATCCTAGAAAAAATGACCATAATCAAGACATTATCCAGGGGCTAGGGATATAGCTCAATAGTCTAAGCACTGCCTGGCAAGCCCAAGGTACCAAGTTCGACCCCTTATACCACATGCTACGCCAGCACCAGAACCCAGGTATGCTGTATCAACCAGCAAAAACAGGCATGATGGTGCATGCCTATAATCCCAGTACTGAGAGGCTAAGACATGAGGATCACCATAAGTCTGAACTGCACAGCAAGACTCTGTTTCAAATAAATAAATAAATTTGTTTTGTTTTCTTTTTGTTCTTTGCTTTTTTAAAATTAATTTTAATGGGGGGAAAAAAGATAAAACAGTTTCACAACAGATTAGTGGGACAGTGACACTGGTTAATACATTGCATATTGTTGTCTTCATAGTAGATATTCAGAGGACAAGGCGCAGACATATCTTATCTAAACAACATTAGTACAAACATTTCTTCTCAATGAAGAGAAAGTAGCTGTATATTTGAAGGTATTCTATCTTGTATGTACATATATCTTCTCTTTTCACAACAAAATAGTTCTTTATTTAAATTTGTTTTTAAAAAAAGAAATTGAACAATAAGAAGTACTTGAGTGGCTTTGGGGAAAAAGGAACACTTCTCCACTATAGATGGGAGTATAGGCTGGTACAACTACTGCAGAAATCAGTGTGGAGATTCCTCAAAACAATGGGGTTCGCTGGGCATGGTGGCTCACGCCTGCAATCCCAGCACTTGGGAGGCTGAGGCAGGAGGATCTGTGCGAGTTCGAGACCAGCTTGGGCTACAAAAGTGAGCTCAAGGCCAGCCTCAACTGCATAGCGAGACCCTCTCTCAAAAAGACAAAAAAAAACAAAACACTGGGTTGGAGGACCCATTTGGCCCAGCTGGTTATTCCACTTCTGGGTATCTTCCCAGAATTAAAAACACTGTACCACAGCAATATATATGCACTCATGTTTTGTAATAATTAGACACTTGAAAGAGACCAAATGCCCCATTAACAAAAGAATAGATAAAAATGATGTGTTCTTTCCATACAAGAGAGTATTACTCAGTCAAAAAGAAGTATAAACTTGAGACTTTCATAGGTAAGTGCATGCAGCTCAAGACCATCCTCATCAGTGAAATAAACCAGAAGCACATATGTAAACATCCCATTGTCTCTCTAATGTGAGAAGCTGAAATAATAAATAAGATCCAAAATGTACAACAAACATTGTAAAATGGGAAGAAACTTCCAAAGCAAAGAAAAACTATGATGGGAGAAAGGAGAAAAGAGGGAAGGTTAAGTTAGTTGAGATAGTTGTAGGGCTAGGGAGATAGCTCAGTAGAATAAATGCTTGCCTGGCAAGTGCAAGGCCCTGAGTTCAATCCCCATTACTGCAACAACAACAACAACAAAAAGATAGTTATATTACTAATTTCTCTTAGCTCATTAAAAAGAAACATTTGTGCCAATACTTTTTGATGACTGTGTATATATCCTGTACTCTGAGTAACTAATTTAAAGGTAACAACATGCAGTGTATTCATCATCATTACCTTATCATCTTGTTTTGAAATTTAGGGGTTTTCTTTTTCTAAACATTTATAAATAGAAGGTGAAATATTGAACAGAATTAAATGACACATTTCAAAATGATTAGTGATAACAAACTTTTAATGTGGAATAAAATTTTGAAAGCATCGTCTTATGCTTTAGTATTTTCAAGGTATGTTTATCAGCATTATTCTTCTTTCTTAGCAATATGACTAAAAGGCACCTGTTAGATATTCTCTGTTATTCCCATCTGATTCCTTCTCACTTGTTAGGCCAACCTAGTTTATCCTCTCCTTCATTATTCTTTTCACCAGTATTAGGCCTGTTGCATTTCTTCTATGAGTTCCTCATTTTTCATTCTGATGCTAATTTGGCAATTAAGCCCACCACATCATGTGATAAAAGATACTATAATACTTATAGGATACTATACTATAAGTTTAATTTACTTTTCATGAATTTCAGAGACTATAATTCAATTACACCTTTTATTATTTTATAGATGAATTAATCATTTGTGGTCCCAAGCATCCTCTACACTGGACTAAATGTCTTCAGATATAATGAGCATTTGTTGATGACTGTGACTAAGTTCTCATAACCTGTAAACCAGATAACAGAATTAAGAATGAAAATTCCTGCTATTTGGGTTATCCATATTGAATTACAGACTTTTTCTGAATGTTCCTCAGTACACTTTATGAAATCTTCAAACTTATTTCCCTCCCAAATTTAATGTTACTAATAAAACTTTAAATATGCTGTATTTCCATACTGTAGTTCTCATATTATATTGTATCATAAATTCAGCTGTAAAAATCTATATGGAGTATCAGCAAATCTCTTGCTAACAGAAGATATTTAAGCTATAATAATAGCTATAAATGTACTATTCCCATAATAACATTCAATGACTGAATGTGTTCTGTTTAGACTATTAATAGAAAAAGAGAATTAATATTTATTGAGAACTAGTTTCTCCTAGTTGAGAAGTACTTTACATGTATTAAACAATACTATCAGTTTCAGATTTCAGATGAGGAAAATGTGTACAAGTAATTTGACCAACATCACACGAACAGCTGGTGGTGCTGAAGGATAAAAAAACATAGCAGGTACATGACTCTGGGTAGAACATTTTCAATCACACACTCCATGTGCACAATCTTTTTCAAAGTCTACATCACAACAACTCATGCTGAGGCAATGTGAAATTACGGTAGATAAAAGCAAAGAAAACATCCAAGAGAAAGCTCATATTGAGGACATTATTTGGCACACATATATTATTTACATTCTTTTAAACATTGTTTGCCAAAATAGTACAATTTTAGAGAAAGTTGGTTGTTATTCTGTTTTCTTCTAAGCTTCAACTTAGAAGAGGTATGTCAATAAGGTTCTATTGATTAGGTTTTAAAAACAAGTGAATTCCCAAGCACCTAATTTTTTTTTTTTTTTTTTTCAGATACTTTGTGTAATGTTGATTTAATTATTGGGATAATGGTTTTAGACATAACAAGCCAGAGGAATTGTTTTTGTTACTCAAGCACTTTAATCACCATTTGTTGAGGACTTGTTTTTAGTAACTTTTTGAAGTTGAAAAGAAAATGGCCTGAGATTGCAAGTAAAGGAACTGAGCGGATGTGGGATTGACCTTCCCTGTGACTGGAGAAACCCAAGAGGGAAAGCAAACCTTCGTTACTGCAGTTTTGCATCTTTTCCTTGACCTTTTAACAAATGCTTGTGCCTTCTGCTTTATGCATTTCTATGGCCACTGCTTAGAATTTTACATTAGTCAAAGCAGTACTAACAATGGGGAAAGTAAAAATCTGTCAGAATGGTAAACCGGTAATCTGGGAATCCTGGGTTTCCTTCCTTCTCAAGAGCTCTTCTTTAGCACGAAGCCATTTACTGTGCTCCAGTTGGGTTCCTCTGCAGCGCATTTCTGAATCATAACCACTTAGATTAACGGGAACTTAAGTCTTTTGTAATGTATGCCTTCATTGAAGGGCTCACAGTGCACAGGAATCCAAGTGTAACACGCAACAATACTGACTTTACCAAGCGCAACACTGCCATCCAGTGGGCCAAGGCAAGACTAGCCTGACAGAATTCATCAAGCTCTTTGATGTAATGCCCTTCTCAGAGAGAGAAAACTGCAATAATTATCTATAAAATGATTTTCAAAACCATGATAGGGTTATTAAGCACCAATTTACATATTTTTCTATTAGCATACTGAAATTCTACAATTACATAAAGTTTAGACGATGAAAAGAGAAAAAATATTAAATTCCAATAACTTGAGGTGAAAGCAGTAGGTTTCTCCATTTTTAGAAGACATGTAGAAAGTAACTTTTTATAATATACCTGTTCATTTCAAATATCTTTGATTGATCCAAATGTTTCTGCAAGTCTATTTCTGTATGATCTTATTTGGACAAGTCCATGTGATTTGTCCTTAAACTCCTAAAGTCAAGACATTGTGATGCAGATAATCTTAACCCAAAATTATGGTGGAAATCATGTTTTTATCTTTTTTTTAAGACTACATATTAGTTTTCCTCTAAACTATTATGAGAAATTATTCAAGAAATGAAAAACAGGTTCATGTGTTATACATGGTGTCTGTGTTGAATAGATGATTTAATAATAAAAACAACAAATATGGCCACCTAGAATTTATTTTCTCTTGCATGCTTTGAAGTGATTATTTCATTTAGGGGAAAAGGTCAGATCACAGCTATCAATCATCACATTATGAACTGCAGAGCTCTCTTTCAAAACACAGCACATACCATGATTTATTTGACAAAATTTCAGAGATAAAATTATTTTAACATTTACAAATTTAAAATAATTACTGCAATTGGAGTAAAATTGAATCTTAAGAGTAGTTATGTCTGAAATGAAAACTGAATTCCACATATAAATTGTGAAACAAAAGAAGTACAAAAATTTAAGTACTAAACATTGTAAAATAGTATGCCTATTAAATTCTAAAAAGTCTAAATGTAATTAATGTTTGCATAAATTGCCTTTTGTGTACTTAAAGTTAGACAAACTATTCATTTTGCTGATGAAAACATGAATACACATAAGGATGATTGTAGAGGATCTCTTATTAAGTACATGCTTTTGGGCCCGGCAGGATGGCTCAGTGATCTAAAGCGCCTGCTTAGGAAAGCTTAGGCGACTTCAGGGACCACGGTTCAATCCCTGGCACCACATGCTGTGCCAGCCTTGCCCTCGGGGCAAGCTGAGCCAACCATAAAAATAAATAAATAAACAAAAGTTCTGAAACAAGAAAAAAAATAAAATAAAATAAAAAATTCTTAGAAAAAAAAAGTGAATGCTTTTACGAAACATACAGCATCAAAGTAATAAAAAGACATGGATTAAAATTGCAAATATAATGGTTTGTATTGACCTAAGTAAGACAACAGACTCTTCAGCAATATCTATCAAATGAGCCAAATCACATTTGACAATTTCCCACATGAAAGTGATCTCTATATCCTAGCAAGGGGATAGTTTACATTAGTAGTAAGGCATAACAGCTTTCTGACAACCCCAAGGTCTTCAGAAACCTTTTCTTGCCAATAGTTCAGCAAGTAGACAGGTTGATACTATGTACTCCACAATATGTACCATTAAATCAGGATCAAAACAGAAACCAACAACCAAGGTGATTTTTCTTTCAACAATAGTGTTTCACATCATAGTTACAAAGCAAAGAGAATGTTACACTTGTACATATATGCCCTACACACTGCCAAAGCAAAGTGGAAAGAAAACAAGAATCAGAGGTTCAGCACACACCTTCCTATCTCAGCCTGCTCATTTAACAGGAATCAGTGGGAGCTTTGCCAAGCTAGTTCCTCTCTCTGAAACATGGATTTCCTCAATAGAAATAGTAACTCACACTTCACAATGTGTGTGTATAACGTGAATTTTAATAAGCACAAATGACTACAAAAATTAAATGGAAAGTTATAAATTGCATGTGAAACAGAATTCTTGATACAAATCTCTGGCAGTCATGTAGTAAAAAAAATGTTGGTTAAATTAACTAATTTTGGGGGGCTTGCAGGTTAGCTCAATTGTGTAAAGCATCCCTTGGGCAAACAGTCAGAAACGGAGAACTGCGGTTCAATTCCCAGTTCTACAAGCTGCACCACACCTACCTTTAAGGCAGCCTGAACTGTCCAAAAATTAATTAAGTACTTCATAAATTAATTAAATTAAACTATGACCTGGACCACTTCTTTGTGATAACTTATTATTAGCATTTTCTAAAAAACATGCCTGTTTAATAAATGGAAAGATGTATCATGTCTCATCCTAAATAACTTTGTAGAATGTAAGTGGTTGTTTAAGAGTGATTTTATGTATGTATGCACATACGTATGCATGTATTTACTGTCTTTTTGAGACAAGGTCTCCTATGCAGTTCAGGCTGGCCTTGAGCTCACTTTGGTAGCCCAGGCTGGTGTCAAACTCGCACTGCCTCAGCTTCCCAAGTGATTTTACAGCCAGCCAGATAGCTCAGAAGAATGAAGTGCCTGTTTAGGCAGCAGCAGGCACCAGGGTTCAATCTCTGACAACACAACATGATGGCCTGACCCCTGGGGGTGCACTGAGATGGCAATTGAAACTGGGTATGGTGGTGCATGCCTTTAATCACAGTGGTGAGAGGCTGAAAACAGAAGAACCACCATAAGTCCGATCGGTGTAGTGAGACCCTGTGGACCCTTACTAAATACATAAAAGTAAGTAAACAGTGTGATTCTACTTTTTCGATAATTTAGTAAAGAATTAAGTCTTGCCTGGACACCAGGTATCAGAAAAAAACTGTCTACGGTAAAATAAACTATTTGAGGCTCAATATTCATTTCTCCTCTGGCAGTGATAAGACTAGAAAAAAATATGATAGGGTGCAAATGAAAAGAGCAATATAGAGTGATAAGGGACTAAACACTTTGAAAGTTTAATTTTTTTAAAATTTAGTACAGGGTCTATAGGGTCTCACTACATGCATCAGATTCATAATGATCCTACTTGTATCAGCCTCCCAAGGGCTGGGATTTTGCATGCCCAGTCTCCAATGCAATCTCAGTGCACCCTGGGGCCAGCATGCAAAAGCTTAGTATTTAAGTTAAAAGTAGTACAGGGTGTAAAAACATGACCATTATCATGAAAAAAAGAAGTGAAAAAATGCATTTCAAACAAAATTTAAAAATGCCTAATTTTGCAATTTAGTATAATTTGTAATATACATAGACTTCTTAACAGAAGAAAAACTGGTAGTGAAATTCTACATGAAAACTTCTATGGCCATATTCTACTTCTTTCTACTTAAAAGTACAAGAATATACGCAAAAGTACTCAGCACAAGAACCATCATATAGACACCATTAATACCTTTATCCATTTGGTTATTTATTAGTTTCCACAGATTGTTGAATTCACAAAGAAAAATTGTATAGTTAAATTATACATGATTTCATATACCTACATTAAAAATTGCCTAATATATTAACATACTCATCCCCTCATATAATTATTATTCTGCAAGACAGAATTAGTATCTGCTCTGGTAGCAAATTCAACTATATATTATAGTATTATTGTCTATAGTCACTACATCGTATATTACACTCCCCATAACATTATTTTATAACTCAAAATCAATATCCTTTGATCAATCTCTTTCCATTTCTCCAAACTATCAGCCCCTGGGAACCAGCAGTCTTTTGTTCCAATTTATCAGCATTTTAGGTTCTGCTAATGAGATCACGTTTATACTTTGTGCTTCTTCACTTCTAAATCTTTGTCTAAGTCTAGTGTATTTCATGTAGTACAATGGCTTTCATGCTCATATGCATTTTTGAAATACTAGGATTCACTTCTTTATATGGATGAATATTTCACTGTGTTTGCACGCTGTGCATCACATTTTCTTTCTTCTTTCGCTTTTCCTTTTAATTTATAGCTCATCCAGCCTACCTTGGGGTGGGGCTGGCACAGCATGTGGTGCAGGGGATCAGACTGTGTTCTCTGTGGTTGCCTAAGCTTGCCTAAGCAGGCACTTTAGACCACTGAGCCATCTTGCCAGTCCTTCTTCTTTCACTTTTCAATAGATATCTGTACATGATTTTATATCTTAGCTTTGTGAGCAATAATGCAATGAACATGAATGTGTAGACAGCACTTCAACAAACCAATTTCATTTATGTCTTTATCTCCAGTATATATGCAGAGTTTAGCAGATGGCATAAAGCTCCATTTTCATTTTTACTGTTTTGAAAAACTTCTGTGTTGCTTTCTACAATGGTTTCCAAGGCTGGAGCACTTGTGGTTCATGAAACAGATGCCATCTGGGTGCCAGCTGGAGAAGGCAAAGAGTGACCCACTTACTTGGTTTCAGAAGGGCTCCCAAGGAGGCCTGCTCCTACCTGGCTGGCTTTCTCTTCCTAGGCTGAGGTCAGGAACTGTGCCAAGACCAGGAATCCTACTAGCTGAGGGGAGAGTGTGAAATGCCATTCCTGGCACACTCCTTCCAACTCCGTGATCTCAAATCAGTTCTTCTAGTACCTTGCCCTATTTTCTTTGGTTGTCACTTGCATTATTTCCAGGGCTTAAAGTTATACTTAGCAGGCAGCAGTAAGGAAAAACGTGTCTTGGCTATGCTGTGCAAATTTATACTTTCAGTATTTTTTAATGTTCAATTGTGGCAAAATGGTTGTTTTTGAGTCTTTCAAAACTGAAATGCATTATTCGCAATAAATAGTGTTCTGTCTGGTCATGTCATTCTTAAAGTTAATTCTCACGTTTGTTCTTTGTGCTTTCTAGTGGTAGCAGTACCTGTGCTCCTTCAAATTCCAGGATTTCTAAAAACTGTATCAACCCACAGTACACCCCTAACCCAGCACCATGGATTATGAAACCTATGCCAACATTGAAGCTCCAGTACCAGCTCCTACTACTGAAGAAGAAAACAAGAAAAGGAAAACTGTCTCAATCTCCATGGTACACTGAGTCTCCTTTTCTACAATGCTCCATTCCAATGATATCTCTTGAAAAGGTGAAACCTCACCCAGACCTATAATAACCAAGATCCCAGAAATTCAGCACAGGAACAGTATACTAAAACCTGCTAGAGGAAAGAAACAGATCATGTTTAAAGGAAAACTCATCACAATAATGGCAGATTTCACAAATCACGTCAAAAAGAGCATGGAGCAAGTACTACAAACTCCACCCCAGACTGCTATACCCTGAAAAAGCTTCTTTCCAGTTCAGTAGAGAACTGAAATACTTTGAGGACAAAGAACTACTAAAGCATTTCATGATGACAGAGCCAACACTACACAGTTTGCTAAAAGATATTGTAGAGGAGGATCAAAATGACCATAATTCCATGCAGGAGAATGGAAAGAACAGACCAAATAGGGCTAACAAACACAGGACAAAAAGAGGTATGTAAAAGTAGTCTTTCAACTATTCTGATGTATACAGCAGTAGAATATTTCTTTCAGCATATTCTACAAATGGATTACTCCTGCACCCTATGGGTCATGATTTTGTCTGGATCTACAGGGTGGATATCAAGGAAATAGCAGTAGCTCAGTCCCACAAGTGACACCTGGCCACCAGTAAGTGTCATAGACACATATTAGAACTTTGTGCAATATCCTATCCACAAAGTATTAGAAGTTCTCATTATATATACAGATAGATATGTATACATAAGAGAGTTAGGATAGTTACACAGCTACTTTCTCTTAGGTCACTGAGAATAAAAGTTTGTACTAATATTGTTTAGACAAGATATCAAGTCTGTATCTTGTCCTCTGAATAACTACTATGAAGACAACAATATACATTGTATGAATTACTGTAACCATCCTACTAACTTGTTTTGAAACTGTTTCATTGCTTTTCTTAAATCTTTTTTCTCATTAAAATGAATTGTAAAAAATAGGGGAAAAAAACATTCTTAATTAGCTATTCCTTTTTTTTTTTTTTTTTTTTTTTTTTTTTTTTTTTTTTTTTTTTTTTTTTTTTTTTTTTTTTTTTGTCTTTTTGAGACAGGGTCTCGCTATGCAGTTGAGGCTGGTCCTGCACTCACTTTTGTAGCCCAGCCTGGTCTCGAACTCGCACCAATCCTCCTGCCTCAGCCTCCCAAGTGCTGGGATTACAGGCGTGAGCCACCATGCCCGGCTTTTTTTTTTTTTTTTAAATTAGCTATTCCTGGTTTGAAAATCTGTAACACATGCATTGTTGTGTTACCTTGTTTCTGTCTTCTTTCTATTTGATTTGCTTCTGTTTCAGATATTTAAATAAAATAAAATAAATTATAAAAACATAAAATATATGAGACAGAAATATTTAAAGTGAAAAGATAAAATAAAAGCACAATTTTTTCATTTCCATAGTTTAATACTTTTTGTTATTTGGTAGTACTATTACCTCTTTATTATACTTACCCTTTAAAAGCTTCATGGCTACCTTATCCATTTTTTTTATAATGGCTGACAAAAAAAATTCTAGAAAAATTTGTCCTATGATTAATGCCAATTGCTTGTTCCAAACATACTCTTTATTGCCTCTACAGTATATTTTATCTTTGACAGAAAGCCTATGCAAATAAAAAATTAAGTAAAAGCTACCCAAACAATACTAAAACTTTTTTTTACTTTAAAGTAAAGAATTTTCAGAAAGATCACAAGCGTAACACAGTGAATTGCCATATGTAAGGCACAGCAGCATTCCTGTAAAATCTGATCTAGTGTATAGTGAGGACATCTGTTTCCTCTCTTTAAAAATATATTGTCTTTGGGCCCGGCGGGATGGCTCAGTGGCCTAAAGCGCCTGCTTGGGAAGGCTTGGGCGGCTTCAGGGACCGCGGTTCGATCCCTGGCACCACATGCTGCACCAGCCCTGCCCTCGGGGTGGGCTGGGCCGGCCATGAAAATGAGTGAATAAACAAGGGTTCTGAAACAAGAAAAATAAATAAATAAATAAATAAATAAATAATATATTGTCTTTGGTAGTATGCATTAAAGGTTATTTGGAAGAAAGTATAACTTTTTTCAGAGCTCCTGGTCATTTACATAACATTTTTTATTTAAATATAACAACTACTGCAGTTCATTTGTTATTATTCAGCCAAACTTAACAGAATTTTCTGGTACAACTACTACATATGTATATGAAAGTATACTACAGTATCTGTAAGATATGTAATATCCACAATCACGTATTTTAACTGACTATAACTATGTTGATATGACTATATCCATGCTTTAAAATAAGATTTCACGAGATATATCAAAGCTCCTCTTCTAGACAAAGTAAAAATGAATTATTTGATATGTAAATTATTACAAATTAAAAAGCTTTCAGGTCTAGTTTTCAAATTAAAACTTGTATCTTATGTGGAATTATATTGAATACAATCTTACAATTTTACAGACTCAAGGTATTAACTGAAATAGCACATAATTATAATGATACTACAAATAAAATTACAGGGGCTGAGAATACAACTCAATGGCTTAAGCATCTGCCTGAGAAGCACAAGATTCCAAGTTCGATCCCTGAATCCACAAAAAAAAAAAAAAAATTACTGTTATCGATTTTTAAAAAGGCAACTATATGCTTATATGTACTCAATCTATCACTGAATTGTATATAATCTGGATTAAATTTGGTGTTGTTTCTAAATCAAAACTAACAGATGAAGTAGGGTTTGAATGCTACTGCAACTAGGTAGGTGGTACATAATGGCTGCTTAACTCTAGTGACAATCTACATGGAGAAAAGACCAACACAAGTTTATTCACAAGCTGTACTATGAGGACTTCACAGTTAAAAGGGTAGGAAGCAGCCGGGCGTGGTGGCTCACACCTGTAATCCCAGCACTCGGGAGGCTGAGGCAGAAGGATTGGTGCGAGTTCGAGACCAGCCTGGGCTACAAAAGTGAGCTCAAGGCCAGCCTCAACTGCATAGCGAGACCCTGTCTCAAAAAGACAAAAAATAAATAAATAAATAAATAAATAAATAAAAGGGTAGGAAGTGTTAATCTAATAAGGGGACTGATAAGGTCACAGCAGGTGAAATTTTGCCAATAAACTGAGGTGGTCCTTTTTGAACACACCTAACATTCATGAAATGAAGTTACTGAAGATAAAAATGAACCAGTGTATGAACTTGAACTGAAAATTGAGGCAAAACGAATCGTTCTGGGAAAAATATAGCTAGCTAGACAGATAGATAGGTGCCCAAATAGAAAGAGGAATAAACATCAGCATTTAAAGAAAGGGCACTGATAAAGAAAAACTGGCCACCAATGAGCAAAAAGCTAAGAATACAATACCATGGGAAACAAATATTTTGTTTACACACTGAAGGACCAGCAGAATGTAAAACGATAGATTTAAAAAATAAAGAAAATTTATTTATTCAACATGAAGGACTAAAAGGCTGTGGACATTCTGCACTGTGCAATTCCCTCAACTTGCCAAAATATGCAGCTCTAGAAAACCTGCCAAGTAGTGGGAAAATAAGAGAAAAATAAGAATATTCCAGGGTGACAAGTAATAAAGAAAAAGTCAGAAGTAGGATGGCAATTATAGGGGCACTTATGCTGATTCTTTCAGTTGCAAATGAGATTCCTAACTATCGCACTTTCTTCCAAGACTGAAATGAAAGAAATGACACTGAACATAGAAATACAGAGTTTTATACGTAGGAAGCATCTCAGGAAAGGAGTGAGTTTAACTCCCACAATCTTCTTTTGCTCTATGAAAAGAAAGGCAGAAAAAGTAACCTTCCAAGAACAAAGGATGGGGTGGGGTGAAGACAGTCTATGTTAAAAGGCTGTTAGTGAGTTACAGAAACCGTAAGGGGAGGAATGTGGAATTACTGACCAGGTGCTCACAGAACAGGAAACTGGTCGTCTCCTTTCATGTGCTGGTTGTAAGTCACCATTTCCCTAGGTTAGATCTCTGCATGATTTACTTTGTCCTCAGGCATTCTCAACTTTATCTCTTGTGTTTTCTGGAATAAAGTAAGCTAGAAAATAAACACATTCTCTTGGTATTTGCCTATGTTTCAAATCACCAATTTTAAATTCACTCTTTACACAACATCTCTATTGAAAAGGGAATAATTGGTTTCCTTACTTTGCTTGTTGGCCTCTGACTTTACTTTTGGAAGTAAAAACTATGATCCATATTTTTAGTCCCTCCAGGGGACATGGTCATGTGAATAAAGATCAATGTCATCTAATCCACCAAATCATGAAATTGTAGAAGTTAAAGCACCTTTAGGGCCTGGCAGGATGGCTCAGTGGTCTAAAGCGCCTGCTTAGGAAAGCTTAGGTGGCTGCAGGGACCACGGTTGGATCCCCAGCACCACATGCTGCGCCAGTCCTGCCCTCAGGGCAGGATGAGCCAGCCACAAAAATAAATTTAAAAAAAGCACCTTTAGCAAAATGTACTTTAAAATTCCCTAAGGTTCTTTTAAATCTTTGGATTTCATTTAATCTCCATAATTAAGGCAGACTGAAGTCAGAAAAATATCAGTCCTAAATAAAAGACCATGATCCACTTTGTATATATTATTTGGCACAATCATAAATCAGACTCAATCTAGAAAAAAACTGAATAGCATAACAGTCATACTAAAAAGTTAAATATTTTATGTACTTCCATATATATTTGTTTATTTCTTTAATGAATTTAGTGCAGGTTCTACAGGGTCTCACTATGTGATCTTCCTGTTTTCAGCTTCCTAACCGATGGGATTACAGGTGCACGCCACCACACCCAGTTTCAATCACCGTTTCAGCACACCCGAGGCAGTGCACACATGGCTTGTGGTGCCAGGGGATCACATCCCCGCCCCTGCACTCAGGCACATTATTCCACTGAGTTATCTAACCAGTCCTGCCTTAAAATATAAACATTTTCTTTTATTTGATTTCTCTGGGCAAATAAAAAATATACCAAAAAGGATAATATTTGGATTCCTTAGGGATAAAATAAGGATATGTTTTTATTTCCTTCATCACTTTATCAAAGAATATTTACTAGAAAATATTCTTGTGGATTTTTAAATATCCCCACACAAATTCACCTGCTGTGTTACTATTAGGCACCATTATATGATTTATATACTTTTCTAAACCTTATCAAGTTAATGTTCCACAGAATTAAAAGAGGTAATTTCACTGAGGAAGACCATAAAAGTCTTAATATTAGAAAGCTAAACACTTCATCAAACATTTTTACTGATTTTATAAATGTTCGGGATGTAACAGCTATGATGTACTAAAAATTTGTATTTCAAAATACAGATACTTCAAAGTATCTTTTAAATTCAGTGATTTTCAAAAAAAAGCACAAAATTATCAATGCTATACTGACTGCAATAGGTCTCAATGTTGCATTCTAATTCAAGCAATTTCATTTTCTCCAATATTATGTCATGCCTGTTTTCACAATGCAAACCCATTAGGGTATTTCTGTCTTCTGATCTGGCAAGTTAGAAGGCACAATATATTATAAATGTGTTTTAAGACTACTGGTACTAAACATACTCAGTCACAGGGTCAAATGTTGTGTGTTTCATTTTATGGCCTTACTCCTAGACAAACTAGATATTCCTATTGAGAAATACCACTAGGCTGTCTTATCCATAACTCTGTGAAATGAATGAGTAACTGTAATAATGAAATTTTAAATAAATGGAAACAAATTTGAATCCTAGTAGTTCTAAGATATATGTATAGATAGACAGACAGACAGACAGACAGACAGTCAGATAGATAGATAGAGACAGATATATAGCTATATAGATATAGATATGTATTTAGTTGTTTCAGGGTCTCACTAACACAGGTGAGACTCATAGTGATTCTCCTGCTTTCAGTCTCCCCTGCGCAGGGATTACAGGCATGCACCACTATGCCCAACTCTGTGGCCAGCTCAGTCCTCCCTGAGGATGGAGCTGGTGTGGCATATGGTGCCAGGGATCCAACTGCTGTGCCTGAGCTTGCCTAAGCTTGCCTAAGCAGGCACTTAAGGCCATTAATCTATCTCACAGGCCCTGTATATCTTATATCTTATGGAGATAGTCAGAAATAAGTAACAACAAATTTATTAAGCTTCTAAAAATTGCCAACTCATAAAATACAGAAAAATTGTCATACTAAATTAAGTCAATTACCAAGAATTCAAAATCACAAATTATGTATCATGCACCATAGCTGATTCAACAGCTTTTAATTTTTCATTGCTTTCTCACTAACATAATTATAATTTGTTTTGAATCCATAAACTATGACAAAGTGCCTAATTTCTGGATGCTTTAAACTACCACAAATTCACAAATGAACTTTAATTTGACAGAAACAATTTGAGTAAAAGTGAAGCTTTTTCTGAGTCTTTTTTAAACAGTCTCATTAAACAAGAATTTTACTATGAAAGAACAAATGAGTAAAACTCACATTGTTTTAGTGTTTGAATATAAAAGTAAATAAAGATTTTAGAATGAATAAAGAGTTGGATTCTCACAATTATGCATCACAATGATTCTTTCTCAGTTACTCTTCTCTCATTGGTGGGACAAATACCCAGCACCCAAAATTAATAAAGGAAAAGTTTACTCAGCTCACAGTTACTGGAGCTTTTAGTCCATTCTTGGCTGGCTCCAAGGCAAAGTGGCACACAGCACAGAGCAAGCAGTTCATGGTGGCAGAACAGCAACAAGAAAACTGAGAATCTGTCTCTGTCTCTCTTATATTGCATTCAGGCTCTCCACCTCAGGCTATCCATCTTAGGCCAGACCCATAATCCTAGCAGTACTCAGACCCATAATCCCATCAGTACTAAAACTCCATAATTCCAGTGGATCATGAGTCAGTCTCAAACTGTAGAAGTTCCCACCCCATGATTGCATGAGGCTTTAAGGGGACAACTAGACACAAACCATAACACAGTAAGATTTCAAAAGTCCTTCTATCACTTGTAACTCAGTGCTTTGTGAAAAGCTTGTTACAGCCAAGTCTTATCCCAGTAAAGTAAGGAAAATACTAGACAATAAATTTTTAAATTGCCACTGAGAAAAAATATAAAGTATCTAATATTTACTCCAACTTTGCTAAATAATCTCAATTTTTTAACTTGTGCAACATATATCCTATACCTTCTTATATAAGCATTAGAAAAGAAACTTGTCTTGTACTGCGTCCCTGCCTTGTGGGTTCTCGCCAGGGGCTGAGGATGGCTGTCAAAATGCAGCCCAAGGTCCTCCACCACTGACTGCCACTGCTGCTGCTACTACTGCAGCAAATTGTTGGCTGAGATAAGGATGATAGATAATGGAGTATATGAAATATATCTCAGGGCTCCTGTCTTTTGCTTTTTGCAACTTACCTTAGAGTACTAAAAGACAGGACAGGGACAGCGACAGGGACAGGGACAGGGACAGGGACAGGACAGGGACAGGACAGGACAGGCGAGGAGAGGAAAGAGCAGAGCAGAGCAGAGCAGAGCAGAGAAAAAAGAAAATTGGCAACTTAGCAAAGGAACATTGATGACTTTTGTAGTATTAAGGCTGTAAGCCATCCATCATGCCGCTAGTGACTCCCATTAAACTCTTTATTTCCCAGCCTGGGCTTGCTGGAGTCACTCTTTGGACTGCCTAATCCAGAAGTCCCTATCATTTACATTTCCCAGGAAAAGGCATGAAAGGTGGGCCCCAGAGATTGTTCACTCATGCAGCCATTGTATTTCAAGATATTTTATTTTAATAGTGGGAACATAACAAAAAAAATGAGCCAATACACAACATGTAAATTGATGAGAAGAGCCACTGAGAAAAAGAAAGGAGGGTAATGTGGATCCATAAGGATAAAATGGTTGCTGTCGTATAAATAATGGTGATCACTACAAAGTGATACCCAAGCAGAAACCCAAAGAAAACCAAGGCCAACTAGTGAAGCAATCTAGAAGAAAAGAGTTCCACAGGAAAGTGGGAAATGGCTAGACAAGCTGGACAGAAATGGAGGACAGAGGAGCTAGGGGACAGTACACCAACAAGACACAACAGGCAGCTGGAGAGTGAATCATTTCCTGGAATCATTCAGGGAAACTGAGGCCACAGTAAGGGCCTTGTCAATTTCCAGGTACATGAAAAGCTGAAGGAAGGAGTTAAACATGCATGGCATGTAAAATAATTCAAGTTAGACAGAAAGAGGCTCTTTTGAGCAGTCATGAAGGCAATAAAAAAGTGAGCAAGGATGGGCCTGGCAGGATGGCTCAGTGCTCTAAAGTGCCTGCTTAGGAAAGCTTAGGCGGCTGTAGGGACTGCAGTTCATCGATCCCCGGCACCACATGCCCCACCAGCCCTGCCCTCAGGGCAGGCTGAGCCGGCCATAAAAATAAATAAATAAACAAACAAAAGTTCTGAAACAAGAAAAAAATAAAATAAAATAAAAAATTCCTTAAAAAAAAAAAAAAAAAAAAAAAAAAAAAAAAAAAAAAAAAAAAAAAAAAAAAAAAAAAAAAAAAAAAAAAAAAAAAAAAAAAAAAAAAAAAAAAAAAAAAAAAAAAAAAAGTGAGCAAGGTGAAACACACAGGAACCGCATCTGTGAGGCCATCTTAAGTATCCAGTAAACAGCAGGGCAAGAAAGCTGGTAGTGACCCGAAAACTGCTGAGATTCTACATGAATTAAGACAAAAGGAAAGAAAAAGAACTTGGGAAACTGAGTAAGAGTTCCCATAAGCAAGGATAGCCTCATGCTTTTAGCAGCAGTGAAAGGAGCAAAACTGGAACATGGATGTAATAGCCTGGAATTCCACAAAAAGAAAACAATTTTTCCCCAAAGGATCATATTATAAGCAACTTAAATATATAAAAAATAATTTTACAGAAATTATTATTTATTTTAAAGAGAATAAAAAATAAATAATTTCACAACAAGAGGATAGGAAATTAATAATCATTATATTAAATATTGTTATATTCAAAATAGTTGCTCAGATTACCAGATGTAGGCATGTAAGACTGATTAAACAATATAAACACAAACTGTTCCTTTCAAAGAACATAAATTAGTTATACAAATATTCCTTCCTTCTTTTCTCCTTTCCCCAGACCCTGCTGTTCTTTCCTTTCTGAGCAGTTTCTTTCCCTTTTATACTATACATTATACCTTTTGGATCCCATCTACTCTATTCGGCCTTAGGGGAAAAGAAACCCTTCTCCACTGTTGGTGGGAGTATGGTTGGTAGGAGTGTAACCACTGTGGAAATCATTTTGGAGATTCCTCAAAAAATTGGGATTGGAGGTCCCATTCAACCCAGATATCCTTCTAGATATTTTCCCAAAACAATTAAAAGCATTGGGCCAGTGAGATAGCTCAGTGATCTAAAGTGCCTGCTTAGTCAAGCTTAGGCAAGCACTGGGTCCACAGCTCAAACTCAGGCACCACTGCTGTGCCAGCCCCAACCCCAGGGCAGGCTGATCCGGCCATAACATAAAAAAAAGAATTAAAAGCATTATATAACAGCAATATATGTGCACCCATGTTTATAGCAGCCCAATTTGTCATAGCTAATCTTGGAAATAACTCAAATGTCTATCAACTAAGGAAGAGATAAAAAGATACAGTTTTTTTTTTTTAATATACTGGAGCATTATTCAGCTATAAAAATAGAAACTTGAGGCTTTTATAGGTAAATGGGTACAACTAGAGACCATACTCATAAGTAAAATAAATCAGATCCACATGTGTAAACATAATATTGTCTCTCTAGTATGAGAATTTTTTTTGGAAATTATAATAAACATTTAAATATGGAGAACTATATGCTCTTACAACACATTATTTATTCCAACCACACTACTTTCCTCGGAATTCATTATAGAAACTAAGATGCCTACCAGGAACATAGTCTTCAAGTTGAAACAACTAGACTATTTTATTGCTCTAAAGTGGTTTGGATTTGGACTTTTTAGGTAAATACAATGATAAGAGGTTCACTACATGTGAGATAGTCTAACAGCAGCAAACACAGATACAACAAGACATAGCTCTTGTCATCCTCATTGTTCAATCTAAAGGAACAGTAGTTTCATTTGAGGCAGACAGGTAGCACATCACTTAAAATAGCATTTCACAGCATTTCTTGAATAAATGATAATGCAGAGCAGGAAAGTCACATTTAGATTAGGCTCCAAAAAACGTGAATTAACTGAATGCTATGATTAGGTACAGTAATGGGGGCAAACAGGACTCAAGGCCCCGCGTGTAGGGTCAGTAAGATGAAGGCCTTTATTTCATTACACAACATGGCATGATTTGGGACTTTGCTTCTCTTTCTTGTACAAGCTGAAAAAGAATGAAAATTGTAAGCCATTCTTGTTTTGTTTTTCAAATACGCTACAAACAAAACTGCAGATTTGGAAAACCTAAAGAAAAAAATGTAAAAGAAAATAGAAAACACAAAAAAATAGAAATCAGCATTAAAAAATGTGAAAGCAATCAAAAAGTATTTTTTAAAACACAGTTAAAAATGTTTATATGCTGCACAGTCTGATTTTCCAAATTGAAGTCCATCCCTCAATTACTAGGTCTGTGGTTGGACAAGTTGGTTCAGTTTCCACACCTGCCAAAAGTTACCAATTCTCACAAGAAATAAATGAGTGAGCAAGTGAGCAAGCAAATGAATAAATGAATGAATGAGTGAATAACTTACATAAACCACTAGTGTCACAGAACATAAAGAAGGATTGAAACAATAAATACTTAAATAAATAAATAAATAAAACAGTCAAAAATGCATAAGTATCTCTCCACCACAGTTGCTTGTCAGTGAGGAAGGCTTAACATTTGGGGCACTGACTACACCTATAAATAAACCTCCAGGAGGATTTATAAAGAGTTAGCTTGTGTCAGAGAGCAAACTGGTCAAGCAATGGCCGTGACTCATCAAGACAACCGACACAACAGTGCTACAAAGCACTGTACGTGATTTCCAGGTAAATCCTGAGGGGATTTGACTGACCTTGGGAGATTCAAAAGTTACATGTTCTGTTATACAGGTCTTGCTTTTACTTACCCTTAACCACCCAGCAGAAAAGTTTAACAACAAGACATAAAAAATAAGGCTAGATTAGTATGTTGAGCTATAAAAGGCTTAAATCAACAGTTTCCCACTTAGCTAGTTTTGCCAACTACTCACTATGATTATAGAATATTGGACTATGTATGCAACTACTTTTTCTAGTTCAATGGGAAGAAATTTTTGTATCAATAATGATTAGAAAAACTATCATGTCTGCATCCTGTGCTCTAAGTAACTAATGTGATGACAATAATATGCATCATATTAATTATTGGAAATGTACTGCTAACATGTTTTAAAACTGTCACATTGTTATTTCTTATTAAAAGTAATGATCAAAAATGAAAAATCAAAAAAATAAAATAAATAAAGGCAGCCTATAACTTATAAATAAATAAACAAACAAATAAATAAATACTGGAATTCTTGAAGAAGTTTCACATGGAAAGAATTAGTATAAGACATTCAAGAAACAGCAGAAGGGCCAGTGAGAAAAGCTGTATCAGATCCTTGTAAGGACAGATAACAAGAAGAGCACAGTCCCAACTGAACGTGACGTGCTTTCCAAATAATGAGAAGAATGGCAAAAAAGTGCAGTATGAATATCTGAATCATCACCTATTTCAGGCTGTGCGAGATTCCCCAGTACTCTTTCAGATGCCATATACAAGGAAGCTCTGAAGTACACTCACTTCCAACAACTCATCCACATGATGCCTGGTATCTTTCACAAAACAACAAAGTGAATGAAAAATCAGGTATGAAATCCCAGCCACTGTCTAGTAAACCACACAATAAAGATTTTTACAAAAATGTTACACACTACTATTCTCAGTAATTTTTGGTGTGGGGAAAATACATATTTTCATAAAATTTATCTTATTTGGCACAGAATAGGATCATTAATTTATCTGAAGATGACTCAGTAATATTCAACCACTAATGTGCCAAATAATGATCAATATAACAAAAAGTACAGTTTCTTTATATCTGCAGTAATTTTTCAGAGCAACAGAGACCTCAAAGGAATCCCTCTCCAGAACTTGGGCAGCTCCCAGTCCTTGCTGAATTGTGCTTCCTCCCAGAATGACCAGAATTCACTAGTCAATGTAGAGGGGTGTGGACCTCCTCTTCATTCCCCAGGTGAGTACAGATATGAAAGACCATCCCAGCCCAAAAGGCTAGAATAGTAGGGCCCATAGATAAGGTGAGGGTAACTGATGCTAGCCATATACCCTTGCAATCCCCCTTTCCTATCTGGATCAAAGTTAAGCTGCTATACTCATTATCCCACAGGTTGACTGTAGTTGCTCGTTGATGCTGTAACCACATTGTGACTTTGCTGTATAAAATACCCTGACAAAGGGCCTCTGTGGAGAACCAAAGAGGTTCTGTGGGAATTCCCTATCAGAAAATAATCAAAACTGTTTTCATCACAAAATTACAGTGATCCACTCACAAGTTCTGAGTATCAAATTTTCATTCTTTTAAATGTACAGTGGAATTTTAAGGATGGATAAAATTATAATTGTAAAACAAATGTCTAGAAATATAAGACATTGCAAACAAACCTGCAAAAAAACAGTAACAACAAAAATACAGGTTTTTGGCTCAGGTCCCTGAGAACCCAAGAGAGTATTATCTTCTTAAATCCAACTTTTCTGATTTCAAGTTCTACTTTATTTTTCCTACTAGGCCAGGTACCACAAGCCCAGTGCTTTGTGCAACGAAAAGTCATGGGTGAAGATTTACTCTTTTGATTCTATGTTTGTAGTAATCCTGAGGATGGTCCTTAACAGGTAACAGTTACTGCTATTGATGAATATGCAAAAGAGATTTCCCACTATGGACAGTTATAAGTCTGATGCTAAAAATCTCTACAAATTGACATGGTGTATAAATCTGTATTTTTAAATTTTGCATATATCTCAGCAAAGTGTACACACACAAGAATATCAGAAATACCTAATTTACTGATAACATGGGCAAAACTAAATGTCACTATTCAATTTCTCCACTGTAAGACAAATATAGGGCAAGTTTGCTCAAGGATGGGGCCAGAATGATGTCATTCCTACTGCATAATGATGGAGCAATCTGCAATTTACTAATGTCTTTCAATTATTCACAATGCATGCTCTTTCTTATTTGAAACCATGTCAAACTAAGTTGAAGAAAAGCAAAGGTGAATTGTGCTGAGATTCAATAACATTTTATTAAACAAAAATGTGAAAATCTCTTGGAAGAAAGTAAAATAAGGTACTTTATGAACCTAGAAAAATCCCAACCCTACTGTTTAAAAAAATACCTATTTCTAGTCAGGGCAAATATATGCCATTTATGTTATTTTCAGTAAATAGTACAAATATTTAAACACATTTTCTCCAAAAGATTCAATAAAATAGAGACAGTGAAGTCTGAATACTGATACAATATGCATGTTTTCAGGGTCTTTATAAATCAAAAAAGCAATAAACATAACAAGCCTTAAATATCTGAAGGAATAGAAGTGAATGTATTATCAGAGATCTAGGCACAAGTTACAAAAAGATACACCCCAGTTAAATTGGATATAGAGAATTTTAATGACCTTTCCACTTAAAAAATGTGCTTAGAACTCTCACTAAAAATTTTACTCCCTAGAAAGACTTACAAACATAATCCATGGAATTTTATTGCAAACTTGTAATGTGAGAAAGGCACGCAAATTGCTGAGAAAATGAAAATGGCCAAAATAGATGTAACTCTATTTTCCTTCTCCTAGTAATATCTTTATTGCTTTTCTTCTAAGAGATTCAATGGGTAAGTTGGTAATTACTTGGTAACTATTAACAAAAAAGCTTTTTAACATACAATTTCATAATTTTTAGAAACAAAAGTAAAATAACACATAATTAAGGAAATAAAAAGAAAGTCAGACTAACTGTAGAGAGAATAGTTTTAGTTTAGCAGCAAAGTAGTTCAACCAAATTAGAAAACAAAATGATTATTTAACCATCACTAAAGAATATGCTATTTTGAATTCATACAATACTAAAAAAGTACCTTTTTCATTTAAGATATTCCTTATAGTTAGCCAAATAACAAATTTAGCTCTTTTAAAGTAAAGTGAATAGATTTGACCCAGCAACCAGGCCCAGCGTGCAAGTGAGACAGCCCAGGGCCAGCCAGAAACTGATTAAACCCAGCAACAAAGCCCAGCGTGTGAATGGAACTTCATCCATCAGACAGGCCTAATGTCTGAAAACTTCAGAAGAACTCCCTGCAGAGAGGCTGGAGACAAGACACACCAAGCTGATCCAGGAAAAGAACATCTTGCCAGAGTGGCACAGCAGTTTCACCTCCAAGGGCTACAGCAGGAAGAAGTGGAGCTCAGCAGCCAAACCAAGCCAGACCTGCCTGGATGAGTTTGAACTTGGTAAAGCCAGGTTTGATGCTAAGGTAAGAACTCTACCAAAGCTCTATGCCAAAGGTCAAAAGGCACAGCTATACAAAATGACAAAGAGAAGGAGAAAAATGTGTTCTCAGGCCCCAAGCCCATCCATAACAAATGCAGGAGACAATAGCATAGAAAAAATTAGAAATCACACACTGGAAATCTCTAAAATAATAGCACCTGAAATAAAGAAAGGAATGCAGAAAAGTATAAAGGAAATCAGATCAGAAATAATTTCTGAAGTAAAAAAATAAATGATAACTATAATGAAAGAAGTGCTAAGTGCTTCTAAAGAAGACACTGATAAAAAAAAAATAGAATAGAATAGAAAAATGATGGAATCCTTGAATGACCAATATAAGAAAGTAATAGAATGCAGGAAGCAGAATCAAAGTGCTATACAGGAACTTAAAACCTCAACCACAGCTGGCAAAACCATTTCAATGAAAGTGAAAATAGACTCTCAGACCTTAAAGACACCATTGCAGCTAGTGAAAAGGTAACAAAAGATCTCTTGAAAACAACTAGGATGTAGGAAAAAATACTTCAACATCTGTAAGACGATGCAAAGATGAATAACATGAGACTAATAGGCATCAATGAGAAAGGAGTCAATACAAATGACATAAAAAGAATATGGGCAGAATTCATAGCAGAAAACTTCCCAAATACAGGGAAACAATTTGACATCCAGGTAACTGAAGCATATATAGAACTCCAAATAACATCAACCCAATTAAAACCTCAACCAGACCTATAATAACCAAGATCCCAGAAATTCAGCACAGGAACTGTATACTAAAACCTGCTAGAGGAAAGAAACAGATCATGTTTAAAGGAAAACTCATCACAATAATGGCAGATTTCTCTTCACAAATCACGTCAAAAAGAGCATGGAGCAAGTACTACAAACTCCACCCCAGACTGCTATACCCTGCAAAAGTCTCTTTCAAATTCAGTGGAGAACTGAAATACTTTGAGGACAAAGAACAACTACAGCATTTCATGATGACAGAGCCAACACTACACAGTTTGCTAAAAGATACTGTAGAGGAGGATCAAAATGACCACAACTCCTTGAAGGAGAATGGAAAGAACACACCAAATAGGGCTAACAATTAAATAAAGTAAAGGGAATAGCAATTCCTAAAAGGCATATTCTGTTATGTCACTATCTTGCTTAAAACCACCAATGGCTTCTGATATCCTACTTTTTTTTTTTAATTTTTGATACAGGTTTTCATTACACAGTTCAGCTCATAGTGATTATTTTATCTCAGCCTCCCCAGCACTGGGCTTACAAGTGTGTGCTACACTCCCAATTTCAGGGCCAGCATGGCACACTGTACCAGGTATTGCACTAACGTTGAATATTTATTCTTATTCTCTCTCTCGCTCTATCTATCTATCTATCTATCCATCTCTTTTCCTTTGTTATAGTATCTCACTTCTTTCTAAAGCCCCTACCTTCCAAAATGCTGCCATGCATTAATGCAATTACAAATTTTTCAAAGTCTACACTGCTGGTTTTTTCAAACCATGAGGTCATGCTTTGCGTAATAACACCAAGCTCAACAGCAAGTCCAGTGACTTGCACACTACCTTAGTGACACTGCTCTAAGGTGAAGTGCTCATCTAGTGTGACTGTGGCTCTAGCTTTGATATCCATCCCATCAAGACATATAATATTAAGATAAAAACATCTTCTCAGGACTGTTGAATTCCCTAGAAAATCATACCATTATCTGATTTAATAATCTATTAAATGGGCTCCATTCAAAGTTACAAGGTAACTTGCAGATTTACAAACAATGGAGGTAGGAATTCTTCAATCTTTAATAGATCACTGCCTGGAGAACATTAACCCAGTTTTTTGCCATATTCTTCTGTTATATTGCCATTCTCAGTAACTCAAATGTTATTTGAACCAATCTTTAATTGTGGAGTGATAAGGTATAACCTTTGGGTTATCATTCAATCCACACTTCTATAATAATCATGTTTTGAACTTTTGAAAATTCTTTTGACTTTTTTCAATTATTTAAATATTTATTTATTGGATACAGCATCTCACTGTGCAGTTCAGATTTGTAGTCATCCTCCAGTCTCAGCCTCCCTTAGTGCTGGAATTACAGGCATGCACCACCATCTCTGGTTTCAGAGCATATTGGGCCCGGGGTTCTGAAGCCAACATGATGTGGTATCGGGGTTTGAACTCAGGTTCTTGTGTTTGGCAGTCATCTGCTTGGACTGCTGAGCTATCCCCCCAGCCCAACTTTGACAGTTTTTAAGAACTCTGATACAGAAGTCTATTAACCTTGTAAAGCCAATTAAGTCAGACTGCTACAGAAGTAACTTGATAGCATGCAGTAGTACATCATAGTAATCAGATTGATAATCAAAGACATTCTAATGATTCTTCATTAAACTTCCTATAAATAACAGTTCCTCAAATGTTGAACAAGCTTTCATTCTGGAATCAACAACTGATTAAATAAAAGATGAATAAAAATCATATTTTCAAAATTTTAAAATACATACTTTTGCATCAGCTATACAAAACACTGACTACTCTAAATACCCAGGAATAATTTATCACTCTTATTTACACCACTAACATATCTTTCTGCTAAAGATTAAAAACACGTACCACACAATTTTATACAAATATATTTACCAATGTCTAAACCCCCTAGTATCCCATAACTTTTAAAATCATTACTCAACACCCAGAAGTGTCCATTTGTAAGTTTTAACTAAATAAACAAAAGAAATAGCACATGAATTTGCTCACACTTAAGTTATTGTTTGCTTATATACTTACTTATTGCAAAAGGATTACAATCCAAACTAAACTATACAGTATTACTGCAATACAAGAATAAATATAATAATCATTGTTAGTTAATTATTCCCCTTTGAAATATGGGGAATTGCGTTAATAACATGAAAATCACAATACCAAGGGAAGCATAAAAATGTTAAATAATTTCCAGTCAGTCCTATACTTAGAAGCTCTGAAAAATACATACACTGTGTATAAGATGGCTTTGCTCAGCCTGAAAACATCAACCAAGTCTACTCAAGACAGGACACTCATTGGTTGATTTTTTAAAGGGAATTCAGGAGCCACTTTTAAAGGAGTCCCACAGATCAAATCTGGGATAATTGTAGCATCACAATAAAAAGTGATGGTAATGAATGATAATCTATTGAATAAAATAACTCATGATTCTGATCTAGTAATTCATGTATCCACACAGACTTACTGGTATGGAGGAATGGGAAAAGACTTCCTAAAAATGCACTGACAACTAATAAATACAAATAGAAGGACAACGTTTTAGAACAACTCTTGCGTGAGTATCACAGAAAAAAACAATGTGGAAGGACACAGCAATGGCAACTGTCATTCCTGATGAGAAACAGGATAAATACAGAGCTTTGAAGAATCTTTCTAGAGAATTCCTAGTAGTCAATAAGGAAAAAAACAATACTTTCACAATAGTAAAGCCTAACCAACACACTTATACTGTGATGCAACACATAAATCATGCATGTATCTCCTGACATGACCTACTAAAAAAAGATTTCAGGCTCCATGACTGAGGAGAACTTCCTATGATCTTCCTGTCCACCCACACCCAGCCACTGTCAGGAAGAGCACCTACACTGAACTGAGTTCCATCCAGAATTCACTTTCCTTGGTCATTAATTCCAACTAACAAAAACGTTGTATTTTATGCATTCCTTCAATTTGTGCTGTTGTTTTAGCTTGCACAATTCTGTTGATTCAGCAATCTTGTTTCAATATTTAAATAAAGTAGTTTTACAGAATCTTTTATCTGTTTTAGTAAAATTGGCTTACTTATTGAACCAGAATAATTTACTATTTTATTGTAAGAACATTCCTACTTTTTAAAAGAATACAGCAATTCTTAGTAAGGACATGGTGCCAAAATTAGAAAATAATTTTATGTTGTTTTAGAAGAATAAAAGCAGTCATTTGTATGGGTCACTGTTCTGATCTTCTAAAAATGAACCAACAGCCTATTTGTAATAAGTAAAAGCTAAATTTCCTAACATCTTTTATGTTCAACTCCATTGCACTGAATCTAAAACAGAAAACAAAACCATATATTGACAATAGTAGCTAACTTTAAGTGTCTTTAGTTAACAAATCTTCTAGGCTTCCAGCTGTGTAACAGGAGAGGCCTTCAAGAATCATAGTACCACTTCATGAAACTTAGTGGAGCCCAGACTCCCTTCAGTCATGCATGACTTCCTAGAGAGACAAATGCTATTGCAGAAGAGCATGCATTAATAGTTCCTTTCTTTTTTTCTACATTTAAGCAAAGCATGTATGCTTCAGTTCTTTTTTTCTCAGCTACAGTGACTTCCAATGGACTGCTAGGTCAAGTTAAACCTTCAACATCAATGTACTTGACACACAGTTTCCTCAATGCTTCTTTCTATATACTTTTATTATTATTATTAAAAAATAATGGAGAGAAAGAGAACATCACTGTGATTCATGAACCATAGCCAGGTGGCTGATCTCCTTTTCATTTGAAATCACTATGTGTATTAATGTGTTCACATTTCTTTGGAATATAAATCTACTGGAGCCAACAGCATGCTGAGCTATACTGTCTCTTCTCAACCACAGCCTAAACATGACATGCATTATCTGACAGCTGGTTACCCTCTAGTTCAAATCTCATAAAGTTTAAATATTCAAGTTGAAAACCCTACTTGTAGAGAATGAAGAAAGTAAGAAAGACAAGAACAAAAGCCTGAGAGTGCCTTGTAAAAGTTTCTCCTACAAGTTTAGAGACTAAGTTATCACACAATAGACCAGTACTAATAAATCCATTAGGTTCACAATTTATTCTCAAAGGAAAACAAAATAATGTACAGTAATTATTTTCTCAAGCACTATTTGTAGACACTGTTTATAACTATCATGTATAGCACCATTTTTTTAAATTTTAATCTTTTTTAAATTAGCAAATTTACAAGCCATTATGCAATAAGTAATATAAATATGCACATAAACACCTACAGTGGCTAACTGTGTTGTTTATATAAGAAAACAAAGCTTGCAAATCAAATTGTTTTGTAAGTAATTAACCTGTCAAACATTTGTCAAACTATTTTTCACCAATTTAATATTCAGGAAATAACTGGGTTGAGTAAGCTTTCTAACTAAGGTATAAAACAACATTCAAATCTAAAGCTCGTGATTAACGTTTTCTAAATGATACACATTTATTTTTGAAAAGTGTAATTTTATGTAAGAAATCAAATAAATAGCAGACTGTCCAGATAAAGCAGTAACGTATGCATAATATGAACTATTTATGAACTTTACTATTGTTGAGGCTTACAGGAGCTTAGTGTCATAAAAAGATGTATTGAAATGTGAACTTAGCCTTTAAATCTTTTTTCTTTCTAAAATACAGTATTTTATTTCAATGTTTCTAACTTTCCATTTTGTTATCAACAAAGATAATTTTATTCACCCAGCTAGCACTATTAATTTATAAACACTTCAGATATAATTTAAATTATTTCTTCCAAAAACCCAGTACAGTGGATATTATTATCTATTATTATATGGAAAACGACATGAGAACATGGTACACTTTCTCAAATATCTTGCTCCTTTAATAACACTATGTTTGCTTAAACACAAATGAAAATTAAGTTTAGTTGACACAAACAAATTTCTATTTTGTCATAGTTTCCATTTTGGTCATGATCCTATTAGTAGAAAGCATATCTCTGACTTATACATAATATGGTATTATTCCAGATAATTTCCACTAAGACAGAATAAGATAGTAATGAATAGAAGGTATCAAAGGCATTTTGCAATCAAAATACATATAAAAATGTGTGATAATATGGAAGTAGAAGTGCTCTCCAGTGCACATTTCTACCACTCCATAACATGTGGCTCTTGTTGGGGCTGAAGATACTTCATGGCGTTTTGTCCCTGCCCCTGCCCACCATATACACGATGCACACCCAAAGCTCCCTCTTGGACCACAGCCAAGAGGGCAGAAACCCTGAGGGCCTGAAGCAGACAAAGCAGACACTGCATTCACAGTGGTCACAGCCTGACAGCAGCAGCTGCTGAGGGCTGTCACTGCCAAGTTTGGTGGATATCAAATATAAACTCCTGGTCCACTCCCAACTTCTGCCCATCTATCCTTGGTCCAATTTAAGCTGCTGTCAAGTGAAACAATAGCAAATGAATGCCTAACAGACAGAGGCAAGCGGAAAGGTAGAACTTATCACTGCAATATATGAACACTAATTCTTACAAGGTGGTCCTGTATGCACTGGGATAACTGTGGCTTTTCTGATGCTTTTAGGCACAAAAAGGGAATTAAGAATCATCAGAGTATCTTAAGTGGAAACTACAATATGTGTATATTAGAAAAACACAGGACTGGCAGTATAAATCAGCAGACTAAGTGCTTGCTTAGGGAAGTGCAGGGGCCAGGGTTTAATTCCTGGCCTTGCCTGTCATGCAGGCCCTGTTTTTGAGCACACTGAGCCAGCGATGGAGTCAGGGCATGGTGGCACATGTCTCTAATCCCAGCACTTGGGAGGCAGGAAATAGGAGGATCACTATGAGTCTAAGCTGCGTAGTGAGACCCTGCACAAAAAAAAAAGACAAGGAAAAAAAAATAGCACTAAAGATGAGGAAAAAGAAAGGAAAATAAGCCATTAACTTATACAACAAACATCAACTCACTACATCAGCTTTTATTTCTGAGCTAATTGTCATCCATGTTGCAGCTTCTCTCCTGACACAAATACGTTTCTCCATAAATCTGATGTACTATGATTGTTCAATACTTATTTCATTTTCTCAGGTTCTTTAAAAAACAGAAATTCTCAGCATTTTCATTTGTAATCCCCATAGAATTCCCTTTTATCTTTTTAGATAGGACAGTTAATCAAAAGGCAAGAGGGTCTAGGAACAGAGTGTGGCTTCAAATGTGGATGTGGAAGCCTACAAAGGAATTTGGAAAGAGGAAAAAAAAAAAAGACAGGAAAATCAGCACTGCAAAAAAAAAAAGAGAGATTATGTGTAAAGAGTCTTTAACAACAAGAAATGATAAAAATAAATCAAGAGAAGAGAAACATTTTTAAAGAAATCAGAAAATTGACAATGTTACTGATGATTTAGTCCTCCAGTAGAAGCAAAGTGTTTTCTTTAGCGTGTATTTAGCAATGCCTGGGTATGTTTCCAGTTGCTACAGTCAGAGCTCTCTACTGCAGTTCCATAGCCAACACCTAGCATGCCAGTAGGCAGCCAATGGTGCACAAGACAGTGTCTCTAATAAAGAATGACCCAGGACCTTAAGGCCAGTAGTGCTGCTGTCAAGGAAATATCCCACAGGAGCTGACAGGAGACTGAGCAGTTCATGGACAGACAGGAAGTAAGTACAGAGGGGTCAAGACATTTTTTTTTTTTTTTCCTATGGGAAAGGAAGATGAGACAGGATGGACAATTTCAGAACAGGCAGAAGCTAGAAAGGTTATTTCTGGGTTTTTTTGTTTTGTTTTGTTTTGTTTTGTTGTTCTTTTTTGGGTTTTTTTGTTTGTTTGTTTGTTTGTTTTTATTGTGACAGTGTTTCAACTGCCTGGGATGATGAGACAGACAATAAAGGAAAACAAGAACTAAACGGATAGAGTTCCAAAGAATGAAGAGTCAAATATTTCTCTAAAGTCAGAGAAAACAAAGGACTTGTAGGTAAAAATATTAATGTTTGGGGAGAGAGCAGGATTTCAAGAACTGGGTAGACAGTGTGAAGACAGCCAGCATTCTCCCTCACTACGTGAATTAAGGTCATCAATGAACTACCTTTCATCTGTTCTGCTACAAAACAGTGTGTGCCTTTGAGGAAGGACAAGGTAAGAGAGCTTGCAAAATCTTGGAAACATTGGAATGGCAGAATTTGCGCTGGTAAACTAAACTGTTAGAGGGAAAGTTCCTCTATGACTTGCTTTTAGTAGAATAGTATAGGTCTAATTATCTTGGATTACTTAGGGAAAGTAAAATGGGTATTTACAAGTACATGGCTTTTGTCTTCCTGAAATGTCCATATATGTTCAATAACTCAGTATGAAACAGAGATGCTTCATGCTGCAATGGTTGCTTCTCCACAAATAAGGTAACTGTACACTTCCCACAGTCTAGACTGGGGCCCAGAAGATCACAAATCAGGACCAGTGGAACTGGGTGGTCTCCCAGCCCTCTCCCTGCCCTGTCTCTAGCTACTTGCTAACCATTCCGATGTCCTCAGGCTTTTCTGTTCCTCATTAACACATGAAATAATCATTGGGTTCTGTTGAAAATAACCAGTTGAATAGGAAAAATCATAATTCTTTGTTTTACAAACATATATACTAAAAAGTCTAAAACACAAACAAGAGTACTGAAGTTGTTTCAGGTTATATGTATCGAGCTAACATCAATATAAGGCAAAATGAAAAGGGTCTTTCAGGAGAAAGACATAACAATAGAGACATCATCACTGAACTAAGTAATAAAAGGAATAAAAGCCAGCTACTGTACCTTACAAATGAGTAACTGACACAAAAATGTCATCAGATTAAAAAGAATAAAGTTGCACTGCACGATTCCCTTATCAATCATACCTTTTACCCAAATATGATGGTTTATAAGTGTTAAGTAGTCATTACACAATTATTTAAAACTAATATAAGCATGTTAAATATTTATATTCTCTTATAAAGTACAATACCCAGTGTCTTAGTTACTCTTCTGTCATTGCTGGGACAAACACCAGACACTCAAAATTAGGGAAGGAAAGGTTTATTTAGCTCACAGTGACTGGAGGTTTCAGTCCATATTCAGCTGGCTCCAAAGCAGCCTGGCACATGGCAGAGGGCAACCTTCCATGGCAGGGGCAGGCAGAGAGCAAGACAGCAAGGAGAGAGCTAGCTGCAGCTCAAGCAGCTAACTTCCTCCCTTACACTGAAATGCAAATCACCTGCCCCAGGGGAGGGGCAGCAACCATTTCCACAATAATCAATTACAAATTCCAGAAGCCACCCTATGACCGCATGAGGCTTTGGGGGGACACCTATACACAAACCATAACACCCAGTAATGGATATAATTCTTAGGAATTATGTTTTTCTTGACTGCAGAAGTCTGGATTTGGTTATTTAGTTTCTACGGTTAATACATGCTGTTTAAACTTTAAATGGAGAAAATAGTATAGCAATAATGTATTTTCTTCACTGTCTAATTAGAATATGTAAAAGCTTCAGATTCCAGTGACTGCCCTCTCAGAAAAAATCATTTTTATCAGCAGAGATCTCAGTCACACACTCTGCACCTGTCAGGATGGTCAGAAATATATCATGGAGCATGAGTCAATAAATATTCTCCTTTATGCTAGGCATGCTGAGCCAGCCTGCAGGGTTCTCTAGATCAGGGACAAAACAGGTATCTTCTTGAAGAAAAGTAAGAGAGAACCTTGATCCAATTAAAATAAAATCAAGGACCAAGTGTGATAATGCATACCTGTAATCTCAGCACTCAGCAGGCTGAGGAAGGAAGATCTCAGTGAGTTCTGAGGTCAGCCTGGACTACAAAGTGAGACTGTACCTTTAAAGAATTTAATTAAATAAAATAATAAAATGTATTAACAAATTCAAATAAGAAATAACCTGATTAGTTTTAGGAACAGAAACCACCTAGAGAGTATTCTAGACTAACATGTGCCATTATCTGAAGACAGCTTGTCTCCTCAGAAAAGGTGTGATGGCACACACCTGTACACTTGGGAGGCTGAGGCAGGAGGATCACTGTGAGTTCAAGACCAGCCTGGGCTACAAAAGTGAGCCCAAGGCCAGCCTGAACTGCGTATAGAGACCCTGTCTCAAAAAGACAAAAAAAAAAAAAAAAAAATCATGTTGAAGTTAAAGTCCCTTTATGAGTTAAGAGGTGGGATCAGATGGGCCCACGCAGAAGTAAACAGGGCTCTACCTCATGAATAGTTTCCAGTTTGCATAGCGTTATCCTGCTATGCAAGTAAGCTTGCTTGCTAGGGTCCCACATACTTACTGGCCCTGAACCACCTGACATTCAGCCAGCAAAACCAGTCCACAAGAATTTCAATACCTTACTCTCAGACCAGACCCAAAAGCCAACACACATCTCCTTTCTTTATGATTTACAGAATCACAGGATTGTTCTATTAGTGACAGAAACTGGATTAATATAACAGTGATAGAAAAGATCTTTTTTTTTTTTTTTTTTTGCCTTTTTGAGACAGGGTCTCGCTATGCAGTTCAGGTTGGCCTTTAGCTCACTTTTGTAGCCTAGGCTGGTCTCGAAGTCACACCAATCCTCCTGCCTCAGCCTCCCGAGTGCTGGGATTACAGGCGTGAGCCACCACGCCCGGCAGAAAAGATCTTTACATTCACTTTAATACTACCTTCCTCATTTCTCTGATAAATAACACAAACTGAAACATAAAAAAAGAAACTAGGTGCTAAACTGCACAAAGAGAAACAGTAATAATTAGTCGTAACACTTCTAAATGAAAGTTACTTGTTTCAAAGACTAGAAAAGCACGAATGTGGTATTTTATGCAGTTGTCCAAAGAACCTCTGAATCTATAAGGTCAAAAGAAATGAAGTCCCTTGAACTAAATAGCAGAAGAGTTTTAAAATATCACCTTGCACACATTTGATCTTTGCAATGATTTATCTGACAAATAGTACAAATAATTGAGTACTATGCCCTTTCTGTATGGCCATTCCATAAGTGTTCTACAGATATGATCCTAAAAGCTACCCAATAATGCTGACAATCTTAGAAAGAATTATTCCTCTACTAATAATACTATGTCTTAATTAGCCTAGTCATTCGATTAGGGGCTTACTATCACCAAATAAAAGTTTTCATTATGAAGTTCTTTATAAAAGTATCTGTACATAGTATAAAACAGAAAAAAATCAGGGCATGGTGGCACATGCCTATAATCCCAGCACTTGGGAGGCTGAGGCAGGAGGATCAGTGCAAGTTCAAGACCAGTCTGGGCTACAAAAGTGAACTCAAGACCAATCTGAACTGCACAGTGAGACCCTGTCTCAAAAAGACAAAAAAAAAAAAAAAAAAAAAAAAAAAAAAAAAAAAAAAAAAAAAAAAAAAAAAAAAAAAAAAAAGGCCAAAATGTGCATAAGTACAACATGTTTAATGATTGTATCAGAGGCCTTGATTTACTCCAATAGGAGCATACAAAAGTCATTAATCAGTAATTTTAAAGCATTCATATTCAATAGAAAGCTATTTCTATATCAATTTCTGTAACTATATTATGAGAAATACCTATAATACATATTTACTGTACCTTAAAAAACTGAAGTCTAACATATAAAATGAAACAATGAAATAACTATGTTTTGTGCCATATATAATATAATCTGGAGGACAGTGAAAGAAAAATATTATTAGGAACTATGGAAGAAAACCAATAGAGACAATATGAATTGAGACTATTAATGTAAAATGAATACTGCCAGATACCAAGAAACGTAAGTTACTTTTAATAAATAATATCTATAATATTCCTTCTTCAAATGTACAAGAACTGAGAATGATTTCCTGAGAAATATTAATAGTTTCCTTTTGTCATTAAAGACTCCTTTGGTGTATGACATTTACTTTAATTCTATTGACAATGAGTTGCATCAAAAACAGCATTATTATTTTAACTTCACAAGTCCATTAATAGTGCAAATCATACATATTGGAAATTCTCATCAAATGCACAATTAAGAAAACTTTCTTGAATCAGACTTTCCTTACTCCTAATCTGAGCTTAAACAAAAGGTACATATACCAAACAAGACTAACAGAATGTTTGCTTATTGGACTATAGAACCGGGGTACTTTACAACCAATATTATCCTGATGTTCATTTTTAATACCTTCCTCCCTATTATATCACAGCCCACTTAGCATCCCCACTTAGCATAAGTAGAGGGGCCTTGGTATCAGAAATGAGCAAAAAGCACAAAGAAGCTATGTATAACTGAGATAAGGTACATGTAAGTCAAGAAAGGAAGAGTTCAGCCTGTCATTAATTCTGTTGTAACTGATAGCAATGGCCTTAATCCCAATCTGGGACTCCCCAGTCATGCATAAATTTAAAATGGCCCTAATGGTTCAGACCGTTGCATAGACAAGATCATGTGCAACTGTGCTGTTTCCTATTTGAGACTCTAAAGTCCTCAAGTGTTCTCTCCCATCTTTCAAAGTAGACTCCCAGTAAACACTTGTTTTAAAACTCTGGGGCTGGAAAGATAATTCAGCAGACTAAGCACCTGCTTAGGCAGGCACAGGGACCAGGGTTTGATCCCCTGCACCACATGCCATGCCAGCCCCACCTCCTGTCGCACTAAGCAGGCCACTAAGTTAGGGTGTGCTGGTGCACTGCTGTAATCCCAGCACTGGGGAGGCTGAAAACAAGAGGATCACTATGAGTCCAGGCTGCATAGTGAGACCCTGTGTCAAATACAATAAAAATAATAAAAATAAAAAACCTCTGAACAAATGAGTGAACCGGAGCATGGATCATAATGAAGGATAAGCTAACAAGTGTGAAAAACAGCAGGCCCCAGAAGGTAAGTGTGTGCTGAAGTCTCCCACAGGGATTACTTCATGTTAAAATGTTTCAATTATTATGGCTAACATTAAAATTCTAAAGCTCAATTTATCAAAAAAGTCATAAGCTGCTAATCTGTACATTACAACCTTACAAAAATCAAATATAGAGCTGGGCGGGGTGGCACACACCTGTAATCTCAGCACTTAGGAGGCTGAGGCAGGAGGATTGATGGGAGTTCGAGACCAGCCTGGGCTACAAAAGTGAGCTCAAGGCCAGCCTGAACTGCATAGGAAGACCCTGTCTCAAAAACGCACACACACACACACACACACAAATATATATATATATATATATGAAATGTTCTTTCAAAAAGTCCTACAACCTGTTTTTCCTATGCCATTCAGTCTTCCCACAAAGGAAAAGAATAACTGCAAATGGCAAAAGCTACTGTGCACTGTCAGAGTCAAACTGGCCCTCAATGAGCAACCCCAGATCCACCCACACAGTCCAGTGCAGAGCTGCAGAGGGCCTGCTCAGCAATCTGATGGAATTGAACTTCAAAACCAACATTATTTTTTAATGTATTTAGTACAGAGTCTACAGGGTCTATAAGGTCCCACTACGCAAATGGGACTCATAGCCACCTGAGTGCTGGGATTACAGGCACATGCCACAATGCCCCATCTCAGCTGCTGTTCAGTGTGTCCCAGGGGTGGGGCCAGCACAGCACACTGGGGATCGAATCCTGGTCCCTGCATTTGCCTAAACAGGCACTTTAGTCACTAAGCTATCTGAATGGCCCTCAACACTAACATTTTTTTTTTCTTTGTCTTTTTGAGACAGGGTCTCACTATGCAGTTCAGGCTGACTTTGAATGCACTTTTGTAGCTCAGGCTGGTCTCGAACTTGCACTGATCCTCCTGCCTCAGCCTCCCAAGTGCGAGGTTTACAGGTGTGCGCCACCATGCCTGGCTAGCACCAACATTTTAATGTATTAAAATGCCTTCAAATATAGAATAGTCCTTAAGATTTGTAAAAAGGTTTATTTCGTTCATATAAAATGCAGATCTCAAGGCCATTAAGAAATGAAACACGAAGTGTGTCTGTACAGAAAGCATCAGTATCAGATGCATCTCCCTCTTTTTTAGTACAACAAGCAACAAGATGGGAAGCATCACATGAGTGTGGACGAGAGGGTAACTGGGGCAGCAGGAAATCTGTTTATTAAAAAACTGAAGTAAAATCTTTGTGAATAGGGTATTAGATGCCCATAAAACATTCCTATGTCAGTCTTTAAGAAGCAGGGAGACAGTGGGCACTTGGGGCTCCTTTGTGTTGTTAGGGATGTATGATGAGAGCCGACCATGTGGGGGTGAATGGTATCACAACTCTGGTGAGTCAGATGCTTTGTTCCAGGGGCCAAGACCTCCAGAGTACTCTCTCTCCCCAGGGGGAAGACAATCCTTGCCATGCAAGCTAAGTCAGAGGCCTAGAAACAGACCCAAGCCACAAGGAACAGAAAGCCAGCAACCGTACCGCTTGCACAATGATTAATAAGGAGTCCTAAGACTTACTGTTCTCACAAAGCACAACTGGCCTCCACTCAGACACTCATGCTCTTGACTCCTTGGACGCTGTGTTGTCCATGATGTAGGGATCTACCTTCACGTTTTTTTTTTTACATTTAGAACAGCTTGATCCAGGAAGTACTTAGAGTTAGGACTCACTGTGTCAAGTTGTTTGAGAAACTATGACAGATGCCCACATTTCTCATTTATATTACATAGCAAAAGAAGAAACTAGAAATAAAGACTATTTTGGGTAAAGCTTTTAAAATTTTTTAGGAAATTTAAGACAAATATGAAAGTTATTTGTTAAGGGAAGACTAAAGAGATTCTCAGGCTGGCAAGATGGTTCAGCAGTCTAAAGTGCCTGCTTAGGAAAGCTTAGGCAACTTCAGGGACTGTGGTTCAATCCCTGGCACCACTATGACAGCTGCACCCCCAGGGCAGGCTGAGCCAGCCATAAAAAAGAAAAGAGAGAGAGAGAGAATTTCCATTTAAAGTAGTTTGATAAAATACAGGAAATATGAGTGGTTGTTAAATTTTTGCAGATATATTTTGCTTTTGCGTAACAAATGTTAGAAAATCCTAGTTTATTCTTGGCTTCTGGGTGTTTGATATTTAGTAAGTTAAGTTTCACCCTACCAGGGTGAAATATCCTAGTGCACAAAAACACAAGATGACTGGGGAGACTGCTTGGCAGTCTAAGTGCCTGTCTGGCAAGGTAAGGACCACAGTTCCATCCCAGTATCCATGCTGTGCCATGCCAGCCCTGGAACCAGAACCAGGCAGGGAAACACACTTTCTATAGTTGCAGAACTAAGGGAGGCTGAGACAGGAGGATCACTAGGAGTCTGAAGTGTGTAATGAGATCCTGTTTCAAAATTAACAATAACAATAAAAACACATTAAGAACTTGGTATCTTATTAAGTAGAATCCTATCTGACAGGCAAACCGAAATCCTCATAAAATACACGAAAGAACACAGGGCTGCCTAAGTATACACATGCTACATTTAATGTAATTTTTTTCATCTTTTGGTAAAGACAGTGGTACCATTCATCACAGTATCGAAATGCTAAATTTAAATTTCAGAATTAAGTGCTACATTGCTGTTGTCCTTTGTTGTGTCTTTTACAGAGAATTAGATTATAGATTTAGACGTGCTACTTCATTAAATAGAAATAGTGCACGTAAAATAAAAATTAGCTCAAAATAACTTTAAATCTAATGTATTCTTCCTACTTTTGTAGGATCTGGAAATCTGGATCCAAATCCTACCTGTGATTTTTGCTACTGAGCAATGGTAGGGAAGTGACTTATTTCTGTTCTCAGCACCTTATTTTATTGTTTTGCACAATCTGACTATCACAGTACAGTTCATTGCCAGAGTCACTGTAAGGCCTGACTGTGACAATACGTGAGAAACACCGAAAACAGGTAGGCCCTTGACTGAAACAAAACATCAAAGATACATGTTAGTCTTACTGTTATAAAATGGCAGAATAATTGTACCACAGACTCCTTTTGTGTGTGTATGTGCCGGGTCTCACTACACAGCTCAGACTCATAGTGATCCTCCTGTCTTCTGCCTCTCTAGTGTTGCACCACCACGCCTGGACTCCATCGCCCGTTCCACACACCCAGGGGTGGGGCCCATGCATCATGCTGAGCTGGAGATGGAACCTTGGCCCCTACACTTACCTAAGCAAGTGCTTAGTCCACTGAGCTATCTTGCTGGCGCTTAGACTTATTCTTAGAAACTGGTGCTTGAATTAATGTGAAGAGGAAAGGTATCACTCTATACTCCTAAGGCATTGTTTTACATAGATCAACAATTACAGAAAGCATCATAGCATCCCTTGTTAAACAAAGCTGGCAATCTTCGTAGCCAAAAGTTAAACAGAGCAATGTCATTCACTTCAACTTACATACCAAATCTTGATGAAGGATGAGATATAAATTACAAAATTCAAAGGAAATGTTTCCATGAAATATAATGTAAAATCGTGAAATAATTTGGTATCCTTTTTTGAAAAATCGATAATATCAGTACTGTATTTATTTCAACAATTATTCCATCCAAGTCTGTGCAGGACAGTGGTGGCATCTTTAAAACATTTCATTCCTTGGTAGTTTCTACATTTGTGACAATGGTGCAATCCTGCCATCTTGTGGACATACCATATAACTGCAGGGAGAATTTCTAAAAATACATACTGAAGACTTCAAGCAAAGGATGAAATCACTTTTTGAGTTTTGACATTTTACGTTATAAATCTCGGAAGCGGAGCTGCAATGAACATCTACTTTGTGACATTACAAGAAAAATCATTTAAATTAAATTTAATGATAAAATATCTGAGGTACAAAAGAATATGTAAAAATCCAATTTGGGACAATTTGAATATCCAGTATAAAACTAGTAATGCAAATACTCCTCTATAAAGAAACAATGAAAATTTTCTGAAAAGAAATGCTTTTTAATACTTAGTTATCCAAATTTTTACTGTTGTACTTGACATTGTTAAAATATGTTCTCATAGACAAGCTATCAACTGTAACAGTGATATTTTACAATGTATAAAAGAACAAACAGTAAGTTGAAATACTGACTAGTACTTCCTATATGTACAGATTTAAAGACACATGCAGCTTTCTCAGGTACTATACCAGCAGGCAGAAGCCTGCAATCCTCTGGAGCTCTGCATTTCCTGATTTTCCCAAAGCTAACACATGGCAAAGCCAGAAAAATGGCCCCAAGTCATTTCTGCAACTCACTGTTTCCTTACTACCACTAGCTATGGGTGGTCTACTCAAAACTTAATCATCTAAACTACATGGTTTGTGACTGATTTATTTTTAGTATTTCCCCCATAGCCACTGATAAGTAGGTAGGTAAAGAAGCGATGCTAAGGGTAAGAAACACACTGCTGCAAGAGGGCTCCGAATGGCAAGCTCGTCCTCACACTCGTGAGACCAGAGGCCCTGCAACTGCTGTGCGCTCGGCATTTCTTCCCACTGCCCACGCCACCACAGGACATGGGGAAGCTTCAAATGAGTCCCTGGGCCACACACTGAAGTGCAGCTCACCCCCCACATCCCCTAAGGAATCTGCTCTCTGCATTCACACTTCAGGTCAGCATACACTATGGCCCCAAACTCCTTACTCAACGCAGTTGCACTGGGGGACCATGGAGGGTCTATGGGTGGTCCTGGCAAGAGTGTGCTCACAAAAGGACATTTTCCTGGTGTTTTATGGGGTGAAGAGGTGATGCAAAATGAAAGCATCCAAGGGTACCCTTCACAATCGGCATTTCTCTTACTTTGGCATCTTACAGGCTTGTACTAAAATGGACAACCCAGGGGAGCAAGAAGGCAGAGACAGAAGTAGCCCCTGTTGTGCCTGAATCTGTCCTATCCTGTAAGAATCTCAAGAGATAAATTTGCCTCTCTCATTTGCAACATCAACTGAGGATACCAACTTCCCCTTTAAGCAACAGGTATTCTTGAGTTTGCACTTATTTTGCAAGAGGCAT
>PVJA010005242.1:0-15000 GCA_004027025.1 Myocastor coypus | reverse complement strand
TTACCCTTGACTCTGAAGCAGGATGCATTCCTTTTACACGTTCAGCTATTGCCTTATGTGTCTCATACAAGCCCAGTTTCCTTGGAGAGCTGGTCCTCAGTGTGGTGTCACCATTTTGTAACACCATGCTTTCTTCTTTTGGAGTGTCTGTACATAGAGGAGTTTCTGAGTGGCTCACATTCTTAACAGGTAGTTCAGTACTTTGTATTAACACTTCCTTCTGATTAGCAGCAGAGGTCTCTGTGAAGGTACTCAATTCAGTGCTACATGGACCTTCCAACCTGCATTTCACAGGAGACAGGATTGCACAAGGACCAACTCCTGTAAGTTCCATTGTTGTTTTTGTAAGAGCAGCAGGATTAGGAGAGAGCTGAGAGGTAGAAACAGTGTGGCCAAACTTGTCACAGTGGGATGCCAGGCTTCCACTTTTAGGAAATACATCTGCTTCAGACACAGAATCTTCAGTCAAGGCTAAAAATTCTGATGGTGTCTGCGCTGTAGTGAGATCAGCAGAATGTAAAGGAGAGTGTAAAGAGCTTCCAGTCAGTTCACTTGCATCCGCAGAACAAGATGGAGAAGCTCTTACAAGCATAGGCTCCCCTTCTTGGTATTGTGTAATTTCCAAGGACAATTCAGATTGTTGTACCAATGAAATGGATTTGCTCTGTGGAACTGGCTTAGAGAATTTATAGTGAGATGAAAAAGATTTAGGGAGTAGTTTCCTCGTTGACTGCTTAACAGAATGCCGAGTCTGTTCTTCTGTAAACCCAGAATCATCCGCCTCACTTTTGCCGGAGCTTAGACAATTAATAAAGACATTCTTATTAGTTGAGTGCTCCTTTTCCCTTTCAAAATCCTCTGTCAATGATCTTGTAATCTTCTTATTTCTTGAACTACTAAAACCCACAGAATGTCTTCCCCTGGTTTTACCATGTTCTTCCAAAGTCAGTTTCTGCATGTTGCTGTGACCAGGCTGAGCACCGTTGGAAATACTAAGGTTCTGGTTGGGAGGCTCCTGCTTAGCTTCACCCTTTCTATGGTGGAAGCTGATGGAAGGCGCTCGGAATATGCTCCTGCGTTTCCCTGTACTACCTGAGCTTGAGTTGGTGCTGGAAGGAGAGGAACTGTGGACACCAGCTGTATTACTGGAAGAGGGTGAGGAAGGAAGGGAGTCATGTCTTCTGCTAATACTTCTTCTAAATATTGGCAACCGAGAGACCAGAGTAGATCGTCTTGATCCTGAGTCCCCCATTGGGACTTCAGGGCTTGCGGTGCAATAGCCAACTTAGCAGCCTGAGAAAAGTTAAAACAAAAAGGAGATGTCAATAGAATTTAATTAGAAGTAAGATCTGGAGAAACAAAATATTACTTTTCAAGACATGGCATAGGATGTGATTTACACTTAAATAATAATAAAATTCTCATTTGAGAATTATTTTGAATTAGTAACTAAAGCAAGGATCTAATAATTTGTAGAAAGTCTTATAATGATTAAAAAAAAAGCATTTCCAGATAGCAAAACAACTTTTATTCAAGAGTGTGAGATGTGGATACACAAGATCATTATTGAAGACTCAGCCTTACTTCTCACAAATGATTCTATAATTTTGGTAAGTTGTTTGATCTTAACCTTTTATGTTTATCTATTGAAGTGCAGTAGGTATATAACAGATACAATCATTGGAAACCAACATGTGTAGGAATGTTTTATGACCACAAAACCTCAATGATTATCAGCATAAGATGAACAGGATCACAAAATAGACAATGGTGTGTCCAAGCTCAAATAATTTCATTCAAAGAAAAATCAACTGGAGCATATTCTTCTAATTAGCAATTGTTTTCAGAAGTTGAAAGATAACCAGGAAATTGGTAGCAGAAGCTAAGTCACAAGGGATGTACAGTAGGGTTATAAACATGTTACACTTAGAAGAGAGCAACAGCTATGAGCTGAAGACAAGAACTGAGTGAAAGTTAAGTCAACTGGGAATCCTGAACGACATAAAAATTCATATTGAGAGATAAGGAAGCCATTTATGAACCTTATCATTATCAGGCACTAGGGTTTTGATTAAACAGGAGATAAAAGAGAGGACAGTGGCAGCTACAACTCATCAGCTTTGATACACCAAGTACTGCTCCAAAGATTCTCTCTCTCACTGCCTATAACTCCAGAAGGATAAAGCATTACTATGAACATCTTATAGCAGGGGCAAACGTAACTTGACTAGTGGCACCTAGCTTACTAGTAGTAAAGCAGGAATCAGAAATTAAGCCTTTCCCACTTCAGGATGGCTCATACAGTGCATGGCATATGCTGCACTCACTGGAGTGAAGATGGAAGACTGCTGCTTACAGAAAGCTTATCCCTGCCTTTCCCACAGGAATTCTGAACTGTGTGGTCAGCCTTACTACTATGCCTTCTGGCTTTCACAGTGCTCCATCACTTGATGTCTATTTTATTGTACTTATTTTTATATTCCACCTAATGCTTTACGTGAAATGAATCAGAATCATTTCCATTTGGTTTCTTGTGACCAAATTTAACCTGCTAAACACTAACATATATGTAAAATTACAAATCCTTCAAGGACATGAGAATTAAGCAAATACTTTTATTACTTTGATGAAACACACAAGAAAATCAAGAATATTTTCTTTCAGGTGCTTTCAAAAATATTTAGTATTTTACTTCAAGCAACATTAAAATCTGATAGATTTTCATTTTAAGACTTTTATAGCTCTTCATTGTACTTAGTAAATTTTGATTATTTTAATGCAGCATCTGTACAGTAAAGGTTATATTTTATGATTATGGAGTAATTAAATTGAACTAATACATCTATAATCTCAAAGATTATCATTTCTCTCAGTGAGCACACATAAATGTACTCAACAATTTTGAACCATATAATACATTATTCTGACCCCTCACCACGCTCTCCCTGAAGCACCCTCTTTCATTTACATGAAACTTTGCACCCATGGAGCACTGTCTTCCCATCCTTGTGCTCCCTGTCTGACTATAGCCTCTGGTAAGCACTCTGCTATGCCTACTTCGAATTGGTCTTTTAAAATTCCACATACATGCTAAAGGTGTAGAGATCATGGAGTCCTTTTCCTTTCTTTCTGGCTTATATCACTGAGCATAATATCCTCCAGGTTCATCTACAGTGTGGCAAAAGACAGAATTTTTCTTCATTCTGAAAGGTGGATTGTTTTTATGCATGCATTCATACACAAGTGGATGCTTACGTTTGTTTCGTGTCTTGGCTGCTGCGAACAGTGCTACAATGAACACAGAATGGAAGACACTTCTTCAATATTCTGAAGTCAGTACTTTCAGATCAGTGGTGGCATGCATGCCTCAGCAGGCACACAGAGCCATCTCTCTGGCCACATGAGCCACGTCACCAGGCATTGCCCACACAGCCTAGCATCAAGTAACAGCATACACAGGGACATTGTGGGCACTTTGGTTAAGAAAGCAGGTCTGGGGTCAGTGTGAACACTCCACTCCCGAGAAAGTTCACCATCATCTTAGATACATACTTTTATAGAGATTGCTGGGTAAGATTGCAATTCAGCTTTCACTTATCTCAGGAACCTCCACATTGCTTACTATAATATCTATGCTAATCTACTAAAGGTTTCTTTATTCCCCAATGAATTTTAGTTTAACGCAAGCCACATATGAATCACTCCCAAGACATTTTAGTTTTGTAATGTTTCTGCCAAAGAAAATTGAAAATATAAACAGAAACAGTGCACCTATGGAAATTTTTCATAAATAAAAATGTCTTGACCTTACAGCTTATTTGTTCCAAAATACTTAAAATGAATAAAACACTTTTAAGATTTTGTTCTTAATGTTTCAACCAGCATCAATCTCAGCTGTGAGTTTCTTCACTTATAGGCCACATTTATCTTTACTCAATGCCTACTAAAGAGTTTTTTTTTTTTCCTAATTAGAAAATTCCTAACCATAATGGATTAGAGCTGGCTGTGAACCTATGGACTTCAATGTATTCATGTCCAAATATTAAGCATCTTTACTGAATACAAAATGTATGTACACTGAAAAGTTAATGACTTTTCTTAGCATTTGTTGCATTTAAACTGGCATAAATATAAAAGAATGGCTCAGCCAGGTGTGGTGGCGTATACCTGTAAGCCCAGCACTTGGGAGCCTGAGGCAGGAGGATTGATGCAAGTTCAAGGCCAGCCTGAACTGCATACTGAGATCCTGCCTCAAAAAGAAAGAAAGAAAGAAACAAACAAACAAACATGCTCAATTCCATGACTATTTTCCAAGTATTCAAGCACTCATAAGACTGAACTCCAAGAAATGTTCAGGAAAAAAAATTCAATAACTATATCCCCTCGTAAACACTTAATGAAAATAGTCACATTCACCCTGGGTTGCAATTCTGTATTTAGGCTCCTGATACTATCTCCTAATTTATATAAAATCATCAGAGATTTCAAAAGATACATGCTCACTGAATAGGATGATCTAGAATAGATATACAATTTATTAAAAATAAAAACCACTTTTATTTTGCCTTGTTTTATATGAACACTTACTGCCTACTGAGAAGGAATGAGTGCCAGGCATACATAGGTCAGAATTGTCCACGTTACTTAGAAATGCTCTTCAGGTCATGGCAGCTGTGCACATTTCCAGTCATTATTCCTCCACTCACTCATAAGCCAAATGTCATTAAACTCTCCTGTGCCATCCACATTTCCCCTCAGTGATGTGGATGCACCTTTCTAGACTGTCTTCCCTGCATTTGCAATTCAGGAAGATGCCTAGTGCTGCCACACTGCTCCTGCAGCATGACCTCTCTGACCCTCCACACCATGGACCTAGAACTCCTATTACGTATCCTCAGTTGTATATATCATAGAAAGGTTCTGCTTATCTATTTTTATCTTCAACTGTTTTATGGTAAAAGCCATCATTATTTGCTTTAATATTCTACTTTCTAATAAAATATAGAATTAGTATCTATGGAGTAAATGTATCTTAGAAAATAAAGTTTTCATTTCAGCATATGGATTTCAAACAAACACATTTCATATGTACTGCCATGGATAAATGTTATAAATCCTGAGGTTAATATGATGAATACAACTTTGAGATATTTAAAAGTTAACCAACAGCTTTTCAAACTACAAAATTTCAATAGTTTGAAATAGTTTAAATACCTAAGGTGGGGGGAAAAAAAAGAGTAGGAAAGTTAACTGAAACAATACAACATCATTTCAGTTTCCAGGGGAGGTAACATCATAACATGCTAATTTCATTTCTTTTTATCATAGTATTATTATAACAACAACATCAATTCTTTAGAAATTCTTGTGCATTTCACATCTTTCTATATACTTCCATATTGGATAAGACAGCTTTTCCTATGCTTACAGTCTGCTTCTTGGCTCAGAATCTGCAGCTATACTGATTGTAGTAGGTTGTTAACTTACACAGGTTGATCTGTATCTGTGTATTGATCATGGATTCCATTACCACAAACATTATTTCACTTTTGAAAACTAACTTACTACAAAATACAGGTGTCCTATAATCACACTTTTTTTTTTTTTTTTTGTCTTTTTGAGACAGGGTCTCGCTATGCAGTTGAGGCTGGTCCTGAGCTCACTTTTGTAGCCCAGGCTGGTCTCGAACTCGCACCAGTCCTCCTGCCTCAGCCTCCCGAGTGCTAGGATTACAGGCATGCGCCACCACTCCCGGCATATAATCACACTTTTAAGGCAATTAAAAAAAACCAACTTGTGAAAATACTGTAACAGCTAACCCCAATAGGGTCTTGATCTATGTGAAAATCCAAATGGTCCCTGAAATACAATATCATGTGGTGTTTAGTTCTAGGATTTAAAAAGATGTTCCCAGAAAATATTCAATGCCTTTATCTACACAACCCAAAAATATCATATAATGCAGCAAAATAATTCTAGCTAAAACTAGAATCTACTTTCTTATGTAGTGTGGTTGAGGAACACACACACACACAAACACACACACATATGTTCTACTTATGGGGTGATGTAGACCATAATAGGCTACCTATTCCAAACATGAATAAAAAAAAAAATGTGAAACTTTAAAGGGACTGCTGACCAACAAATGGGTGACTGGTCACAGGTGAGACAGTGGCACTGTCTACCTAAGGTAGAGTCAGAAACCAAAGAAGTGAGCAGATCTTTATAATTAATAAACTAATAGATTTGCTTATAATTCAGATAAAACTAGAAACATAAAAATACAATTAAATTGCGTGAGAAGAGTATGCTTTGGGTGACACCTAAAACAATATGACCCTAAAGAGGGTACCTAAGCAAAGACAGGTTGCTAATTAAGTTAGATATGTATAAATCTACTTCCATTAAAAAGAGTGGTGCAAAATTCATACCAATCTATAGTAAAAATATTTACAACAGAAAGGGAGAATATATTTCAAACAAGTTATGGCACAATTTAGGAGTACAGATGACTTTTTAAAATCTGATTTAATGGTAGGACAGGGACTCTGAATGTGTTTAGAAAGAAATGCAATCTTGATTTCTATCCATATATGACCTTAGCTCTGTATTATCCAGAAGACAATATAGACGGCAAAAAAAATGAAGAAGGAATGGATTTTGGTCAGAGACTAGAAAAAGAAGTGGAAGGCTACATCAACCATCAAAGAACAGTAGTCATGTCCCTCCACTATCCCAAGGCTGTGGGCCTCAACAAGGGCCACAAGATGACTAAGAATGTGAGCGAACTGAGGCACAACCACCACTGCAGACACCTTACCAAACACACCAAGTTCCTGTGGGACATGATCCTAGAGGTGTGTGGCTTTACCACCCCCCCATGGTGCTGCTCAAAGTCTCCAAAGACAAATGCACCCTCAAGTCATCAAGAAAAGGGTGGGGATGCACATCCGTGCCAAGAGGAAGCGTGAGGAGCTGAGCAACATGTTGGACAACATGAAGAACGCCGCTGCCAACAAGCACTGAGCCCCCTTGGAAGAAAGCTTTGCAGAAAAAAAAAAAAAAAACTGGAAGAACTGGTACAAATGTTACTTCTAGGTATGACTCGGGCTTACATAAAGAATGAGACCATACTCATTCACACAAGGCTACAGCTTTGTGCTCTGCAACTCACATACAGTGAATGTAAAAGAGTAAAAAATGCAGACTCTGATACCAGAATTCCCCTGTTCATCTGAAATTAACACTGTGCTGGACAGCCCTGTGGCCTTAGTGTGTCTTACACTCCCTGAGCCCAAGTCTCCACATGGACATAAAAGTAGGATCTACCTAAAGAATTCTCATGAGGAACAAATAAGGAACTGCCAGACAGCACTCGCACAAGGCCTACCACCTGAACAAGGCTCAGACCATAAGCTATTCATCACGATCAATGAACTGCTCTGTGCTCTGTGTTTTCTTTTAGTGTTTGACTTCCTCCAGTCCTTCTGGGTACAAATCTAAATTCTCTGTACTCCTAGGTTACTAATTTCATTTCCTAAACTAGCATAGAACAGGTAAAATTTATACTGTGTCACCAGCCACAACATTCATTCACATCAATGGGGCTTAGATTAGTGCCACTAATTATATTGTGTATCACCAAATAAATCATGATGTAACAATATGATTTAAAAACTTGTATATTACAAATTCAGGCCAAGTATGACTTATCTCAAATATTTGGAAATTTATTTACATATCATATACATCTTATACACATAGAACGAGGGAAATTTTATATAGCACTTTCGGTATCCCTGGGTTTTGACTATAATCTGTCATATGAACTCAATATGGATTTTCCCAACTTGATGTCATGACAGACAGTAAAAAATTTCAGACTTTTTAGAGCATTTCAGATTTTGGATTTTTACTTTAGGGATGTTCAGTCTGTATATTCATTTATTCACACCTTGCTGCTGAGCACAAGCATGAGTAACTGTTCCCTGTCAACATATTAAAGAGGGAAGAATACACCTAAACATACATGCTACACTCTATACATTCATTAGTAAAAATTTTTATTTTTTATAATTATGTGCTAAACTGTGCTAGCTTTCTTAGAAGTGGAGCCTAAGGAAGGCAGCTCTGGAAGCTGCTGATGCTGGGAACTGATCATATTGGGAAGGCAGGACAAGGCCTCAAAGTGTGTACAGGAGTCAAGCTACCTCAATCCTAAGAAAAGCATCATGCCTGATAAATGTCAGCTTTTACTCACTAGGCAACACTGTGTGACATGATACTAAACTTTTTTGTAAGAGTATAAATAAATGCTCTTACTGTTGTTCTGGGATCCTCTGACGATGAGGCAGTGAGTCACCCTCTGACCTAGCTCTTATCATTTTGTGCATCTTTTCCTCATTCCTGCTCCTGATTCCCCCATGGTACAGTGAGGCCAAGAAGTCCCTAGGAGACACTTCACTCACACAGCTGTGGAGGATTGCTCTGAGTAAAGGGCATGGAAGAATACAGCCTGCATGAGGACCTGGGAGCAAGGACAGCATCCAAAGCTGGTGACAAGATGAGGTCAACCCCCCCCCAGGGGGAGGCACTGGAGCACTTATTCCCTAAGAAGGGGTCTTTGCATTCTCATGGCAGTCATAGGATGAATTATTTAAAGAAAGAATGAGAAAATTACAGGATTTGAAACATACGACAGGCAGTGAACTACATCCTGGAATATGTAAAGAATGCCTATAAATTAATAAGAAAGATCAATTTTAAGAGTAAAGTACATGAGTAAGAGATATGGACACACATCTCCCAGGAGAAGAAACTCAAGTGTCCAATGATTAGAAGAAAAGATAACCGAAACCAGGACTGAGTAGGAAATATAGAAAGCACTCCAATGAGTAAGAAACAGAAAACACATGGGATAACAAGGAGTAAAGAATATGAAGTGGAAATTCATGAAAAAGGAAGAATAAGTCACTAGTCAACTTACGAACATAATCAACCTATTATTAAAAGTCCAAAGATACTACTTTTCACTCATAACATTATTTGAAGTTCTAATGTGATTTTTAATATTCTTTATTAGTCCATTTTTGCTGAACATCCTGAGTACAACGCTCATGGGGAACTGGCACATGTACATCACAGAGTATGTGAAAACTTAGCAATGTCAGATTTTGTCAATGATGTGGTAATTATAGACACAAGAGGGGTCCACATCACTTTATAAAATTCTATACCAAAATAAAAATTAAGAAACAACTGCATTTTTCAGCATTTACCCTAGAATAATATTCACAGTTCTGCTTAAAGAAACATGTACAAGGACATTTGGGGCTGATTTTTAACAGTGAAAACCATAGATATAATAAAAATATCTTTTTCTTTTTTTTTTTTGGTGGGGCAGGGATTTGAACTCATGACCTTGCACTTGCCAGGCAGGCACTTGTGCCACGGAGCTATCTCCCTGGTCCAATATCTTTTAATAGAATTGTGAAAAATGTAATTTGGTCTATGTATGCCACAGTACAAGTATTAATTAACATAGACAGGCCAGCCAAATAGCTCAGTGGACCAAAGCACCTGCTTAGACAGGCACAGGGATGGAGGTTCGATCCTTACTGTAGTGTGCCAGCCCTGACCCCAGGGCACACTGAGACAGTGATTGAGCCTGGGTGTGGTGGCATGTACCTGTAATCCTAGTGCTTAGGAGAATGAAAACAGAAGGATCATAGGAGTCCAATCTGTGTAGTGAGACCCTCAACTAAAATACATTTAAAAAGTTGGCATTTCTTTATTAAATAGAATTATAAAATTATATAATTCTTATATTTATGTTAAATGTGCATTATAAAAACAATGCATATATATTCTGGAGGGGTGTGTGTGTGTCTGTGTGTGTGTGTGTGTGTGTACAGAGACTGGAAAAAAATCTAGACGGAATAATGTTAATAGTAGTTACCCTTAAACTTCCCTCTGCACTGAGGTCTGTCATCAACAGGGACATTCATGTTAATACATAATAGAATGTCTTAACAATGAGAATTAATTCATAAATAACTTTTATACTGAAAACTAAGCAAAATTAAGGAAGTATAAAAATACAGTCTAAAATCATGCAGTGTGTAAAGATAAAAACATCCACATGTAAAATGCTTTTAGTGCAACGTGGAGAACACACAAAAATTAACAACAAGGGTTCCCTCTGAGAGGGAGGGGACAACAGGCACCCTTGGAACAGCTTAGGAAAATAATTTGGCCAAGTATGACAATATATGACATTAATTTATAGTTTTTAAAAATGTCTTCAAGTTTTGGCCAATTTTAAGTATAAAATATTTCAATGAAATACAAGAAAATACTAAGAATCCTTAATATACAACAGACTTTCCATTTTCTCAACTACATTCTAAACATTAAAATTTATTTTTGCGTCACGTTGAGCCCAAATGGGATCTCTTTATAAAATGGGGTTTACTCTTGTAACAGTCCAAATTGTACTGAGTTTCCCTCTTACAAGTTTTTTCCTTTCTTTGTCAAACGCTGATATATCTAAAATTCTGCCACTAGTAAGTTAAAAAAAAGAGTTCCTTTGCTTTTTCAATCTTTTAAATGCTGTAATATATCCACATTTTAAATATTAAACCAGCACATTCAATATCTGCCACTAATGAATTTGAGTAAGGTGATAATCTGCAGCTATGTGTCACCACGAGTTAAACTTGTTATTTTATTGTACTTTTCAAGGCTAGTCAACATATATGCTACATCAGATTTTATCTTGCTTAATTTGTCATAAGTCAGTAATATATATCCATAAGTCAGTAATATATATCCATACCGCAGGCTTTCACGGTTAATTTATGTAGTGCATATTAATCTGCCAGGATTTTTCTTAAATTTTCTTTTCTTTCATTTATTTATTTATTTATTTATTTATTTATTTTTCTTGTTTCAGAACCTTTGTTTGTTTATTCATTCATTTTTATGGCTGGCTCAGCCCGCCCCGAGGGCAGGGCTGGCGCAGCATGTGGTGCCGGGGATCGAACCGCGGCCCCTGCAGCCACCCAAGCTTTCCCAAGTAGGGTCTTTAGACCACTGAGCCATCCCTCCAGGCCCTAAATTTTATTTTCTTTACTAAGCCCTAATTTCTAGTTCAAAAAAACTGCAATTTTGTTTATACAACAGCAGAGGGGGCAAGAGATCTTCTTTGCTGACAAGTTTGTTTTTCGATTTTTTTTTTTCCCCCTTCAGAGCAACTTTTGGACTAATAAATCTCATAAAACATTGCATTTGAATTAAAAGAAAATTCCAACTCTCAACTTCAAACTTGGAAACAATAAAATAGCAAAACCTGGAGGTTTTTTTTAGTTTGCCAACTATAAATAGGATTTTCATTTTTTAATACATTTAATACAAGGTGTACTCTATAGGGTCTCACCACCTAGATCAGACTTATAGTGATCCTGTTTCTAGCCTCCCAAGTACTGGCATTACAGGCTCACACCACCATGCCCAGGCTCAGTGCACCCCGGGGTATCGAACCCCAGCTGCTGCACTCTGCCTAAGCAGATGCTTTAGTCCACTGAGCTATCTGACTGGCCCTGGGAGTTGCATTTTAAAGGCAAATCAGATTCATATTTTTCAATTCAATTTTATTTATTTACTAACATTTCTTCTCCTTTTTGCAAAAACAATTGACTACTAAGGTAAACTATATTACTTTGTATTAAACATTGGATTACACAATGTACAAAAAAGTTATTTTATTCCTGTCAGAAGTTATAGTCATTTTCATTTTGTTTAATATGCTGCACAGAATATTACATAGAATATCTGTATCAACAGAGGGTCATATGAAATTATGATGACAAATTTCTAGATATAAACCAGGACACATTTTAGGGGATTAAATAAACTGGTGCCTACACTAAGCATTTATAATCATGTCTGTGACCATGTGTACACCATCAGCAACACAGGGCCTGACAACACAAAACAGCCAACTAGTATCCCAGAATCCAGCCTTTTCCACATGTGCTGCAGCATGAATGCAAATGTTAAATCAATATAACTGAAAGTCAGACAGGCCTGGTGAAAAACTAAAAGAAAGACAAATCGATGAAACTCTGCTTTTGTTATAAATACAATTTTAACATCTTCTTTGAAATGATGACCAAAGCATGTTAAATACTAATGGTCAGTGTGTCACTTTGGACACTCATCACCAAATCTGTTAGTCACCTTAAAAGTAAAATCATGAATTTTTTATTTTTCTAAAGTGTTCTGTTTCAGATCAACATATGATAATCACATTAAACAACGACATTCCTTCACAACATATTTGTTGATAACATCTCTCTTGGGTTGTTTCCTGAGCTTTAAGATTATTAAAAAGATTAGATGAGTTCTCTAAGGTCCTGTAATTTGTTAAAACATATGCATACTGTGCAATTTAACACAGAAGCACATCAATGCTATTTAATAGAATTTTTCCAATTCAAAGTTAAAAGCAAACTGACTGCACAGGAAAGTAAAAATAATGTTCTATAAACTAATATATATATATATATATATATATATATATATATATATATATATTAGTAAGGGGAAAAAGAGGGATTTGGGGGGGGAAAGGCAAAATATTTTCAAACAAAATAGCACAGAGAGCTAAAAGTATATGAAAACATGTGATATGTGATCTCTCTATTAAATTGTAAAATATGATTTCAAAGTTTCCTACTTGTTGTATTATATTGGCTTATTTAATCTATGACAGTGAACAAATTGGACATATTTTTTCTTTCTCAACATCATTTTATGCTGCATTTTCATAATTTATGGATTAGAACAAGAATGCAGATTTTAGTTCATAGGGAAAAACAGGTGGTTTTTTATTTAAGATATTTTAAGAATGAAATACTATTAGACTGAAATTATTTCTGGTTATATAAAGATAATTTGGAAACTGCTCCCAATGCTATATCAGCAATGAACAAATTCAATCTTGGTGCAATAATTTTACTTTCAAGAATATTATATATAGCCAGGCGTGGTGGTGCATGCCTGCAATCCCAGCACTTGGAAGGCTGAGGCAGGAGGATTGGTGCGAGTTGGAGACCAGCGTGGGCTACAAAAGTGAGTTCAAGGTCAGCCTGAACTGCATAGCAAGACCCTGTCTCAAAAAGACAAAAAATAAATAAATAAAATAAAGTATATTTTATTATATGCATTATATTCTGACTTTAAATTTTATTCCCTTTAAGAGCAATCACATAGCAAATTATAATAAGGTAGATGTAACAAACTCAGCTTATTTATTATGAAAACAGTCTCAAACTTTGTTAGTAAATTCAATCCATTTTCTTGTGCAACTATTCTTTAATAGGCCAGCTTCAAAAACCACTATAAGGAATTCCCAGCTACTGCATTTATTCTGAGTAATATATTGCTGACTTGATACATAATTGTTTTAAAACTCCATAAGAGAGACACCTGAATTCATATCAAAGGGACCATGTTAGAGTGGTAACAAGGATGATGAGCCTGGCTGCAGTTGCCACTAGGTGGGGACATTGCAACTCAACATTTGAAGAGTCTGTGTTAGTGGAGGACTGCTCCACAGAATTATGTATTTGAAAGGTAAATTTCCTTTTTGAAAATAAAGACATGGAACTCAAGTTGATTTTATACTTCATATGAAGACACAAAAACAGTGGCTGTGCTAACATTCATAAAACACCCTGTCTAAAATGGAATTACATCTAACTCAATCAAGCAAAAGCAGAGATGCTACCAAGTTGTCGTTTTAAGCAAAGCAATCTTGTTCTGTCTGATATATCATTATAGTTAAGTACTGCTCCAATTTTTATATTGTGAAATAAAATTCATTTTAAGGCACTACAGTAACACAATCCACCCTTTTTCCCAGAGACTTTAACTTCATAACACATTTAATACAATAAGTGGCATGATAATAATGAGTACACAAATATTTTAATCCTGGCAATGAACAAAAAAATCTTGGCCATGTTGTACAGATGAGTCACTTTAACTGTGGTAGAATACATAAACAAATTTGGGGTCAGAGTGGTAAAAGCAAAGAGGTGAGTTGAGGCTTTGCTGATGATGAAAACAAATTTTGTCATTAATTCTGCTTGCATGCAAAACAAGAAAAAAAATCAATAATTCTCTCATCACATATACAAAACTGGAAATAATATCACATAATATTACACAATAATATTTAGTTCTACTGCTGCTTCAGGAATGTGTAACTGGGACTTTAACAAAGGTCACTGCATTAAGGGTATTATGAATATAATGACTAGTATAAATGTGCTGAATGTAATTATGAATGTGACTAAATGTTACCATAGCATTTAAAATTATTCCAAAGGCAGTTCCATTGTCAAGCAATCAAAAGGACATTTAAATAACACACCAATCACTATGGCTCCTAAGGAATAACTTATACTTTATAAGGAATCTTAATTTGGTTTTTTTAAGGCATTTCTTGTAAAGAATTACAGGGTGTTGACTTTAAGAGAGGAGAGAGGAAAACAGGCTAAGACTTCAACATTCAAGGCTAAATACTAAGCAAGTACATAAGGATCAAAGAATATTTTAAACTTGTAGCTATGACTTCAAAGAAAGAAACATACTTCCTCCTTGGGAAGGGAAAAAGAACACCAAACAAACAAACAAACAAACATCAGAACCATCCCTCAAACTAGAAGAAGAATCTGAAAAGAGGCTTCTTTATGAAAAACATACATGCTGGCATTGTACAACAGTACATGTATTTTAGAGCATATGCTTCATAGGCTACAAATATGCTTAATAATATAAATGAAATTAGAATGAGGATCAATTTCTCAACAATTCCAGTAAGAATCTGAAGGAGTAAATAAAATCTGAAAGGTACAATAGATACTGTGAAAGGCAAAGAAATGGTTCAAAGGGAGCAGTAACTAAGATGGGAAGGGGAGGAAAGGGGAG
>PVJA010005241.1:15691-80295 GCA_004027025.1 Myocastor coypus | reverse complement strand
TCATTATGGTTATCCTTTCTCTCTCTAATACAGAGATTATTTCTGTTCTGTTCTCCTTTCTACTTTTGTGTAGTTGTTCCCCTACTTGGGATGCTATTGATTTAGGTATGTCTTTTTCAACTTTAGATATTATTTCTGCTCTGATGTCCTCTATATATTTCTCCAGCCGTTTTTCCACTTCATGTATTTCTTTTTTTACTTCAGATATTAGCTCTGATCTCAGTGGCTCTATAAGTTTCTGCACTTGTGTGTCTGCCTCAGATGCTACCAATTCAGAGGTTTCATCTGTATGATTCCCATTTTCTTCCATGATAGTGTCTTCCGTATTTGGTTTGGGTGGGCATGGGCCCTGAGATTGCCTCCTGCTCCTTGTTGTTATCATTTTGTATGGAAACGACCTCTGCACTTTGGTGATGTTATGCTGTGTCTATGGGCATTTGGTCTGGAGACTCCAAGCTGGTTCCTCTACAGAGGTTCCTGACTCCGTGTTGGAGCTCGGGCTGCTAGCTGCTGTGAAGCCCGGCGGATGTGGTCTGTAGGTGGAGGTGGAGCTTTGGGATTGAGTAATCCTGGTAGGCTCGTGGACCAGATCGGTTGCCAAAAGAGATGTTTGATGGGTTCGGTGCTGGAGCTTGGGCTGAAGGGGTTCAAAAAAAAGGGGGGGGCAGGGAAGGGGAAGGCGGGCCAAGGATCCTGACCCAGCCGGCGCGTGGGCTTGGCTACCAGCGGTGCGGTTTGGGTCGGGGCTGCAACAGGAAGTTAGTCTCAGGAATGCGGAGGCGGGGCAGAGGGTCGCAGGGAGCTTACCCGCGGTGGGCGCACGGGCTTGGCTACCAGCGGTGCAGTTTGGGTCGGGGCTGGAACCTCTATCTATAGCTCTTAAAGCAACTCAGCATGTCAAACAGCATGCACATTTTTTAGAAAAGTAGACCACAATTGTCCATTTAGAGAAAGTATGTACTGTACTATGGTTTATGTCTAGTTGTCCCCCCCAAGCCTCATGTAGTCATTGGGCAAGGACTTCTATAGATTGAGACTTGACTCATGAGTCACTGGGATTATGTGTTTTAGTACTGATGGGATTATCAGTCTGAATAGGGCTGGAACTATGGGTGTGGTCTAGGGAAGATACCCTAAGGCAGAGAGCCTGATAGGAATATAAACAGAGACAGAAAGACGCACTGGAGCTTTGCTCTGCTGCCCTGATTGATTGGCTGCCTCTGCCTCCATTTTGTTGTTCTGCTGCCATGAACTGGATGCTCTCTGCCCTGTTCCACTCAGCCTTGGGCCAGCCCGATATGGACTGAAACCTCCATGAACTGTGAGCTAAATAAACCTTTCCTTCCTTCATTTTGAGCGTTGAGTCTTTGTCCCAGCAACAAGTAAAAAGTGACTAAGACATACTAAAAAAGGTATTCTGTACTATACATCTTAGTTTTGAAATATGTCTATAAAATAAACATATATGTACCTTGTTAAAAAATTGTCCATTCAGTAAAAGAAATATTCTTAATAATAAGAGAGTAACTGAAGCATATTCAAAATATTGTGTGAGGGGCCAGGGAAACAGTGCAGTAGAATAAGCACCTGCCTGGCAATTACAAGGTCCTGAGTTCAATTCCCAGTACCACAAATGAAAAAATAATAGAATAAAATACTATGTGAGTTATTTTTAAACATAGAATAAACCAAAAATGCACATAGGTAATACTGTTATGGTTTGTATCTAGTTGTTCCCCTAAGCCCTTAAGCAGTCATGGGGCAGACTTCCAGAATTTGTGATTAATTCATGATGCAGGACTAGGACCATGGATGTGGGTGCTACACCTGGCCTGGGGCAGACAGCTTGAATGCAAAAAAGGAAGACAGACTTGCTCTCTGTACCCACTGTTGCCTGTCCTCCTCCCTTTGGCTCTTGCAGTTTTGCTGTTTTCTGTCACCATGAACTGCTGTCATCTCCCATGTGCTAGTCTGCCTTCAACCCAGCTGAGTATGGACTGAAACTTCCACAAACTGTGAGATAATTAACCTGTCCTTCCTTAATTTGGGGTATCAGGTACTTTGGCTGAGCAACCACAGAAAAGTAACCTAGACAAATACTAAATCAGTATGAGTTTGTGAATTTTGGTGGAAATGCATGGAAATTTATTTAAAAATTAAAAATAAAAATTTCTTTGGCCAAGCTCTTCTTCTAGGTTTCTTTATGAAAGACCTAAAGAAAGCATATCGCAGTATTATGTGCGTATTTGTGCTGGGATTGTCCATATTTGTAGCACCACAGTTCCTAACTGTCAAATCTTGGAAATAGCAGAGCAGTACATTGGTCCACCCGCAGATGAATCGATAGAAAAAACTTGGTATTTGCACACAACAGCTCTACACTGCCATAAAGACATGCTTTAGTCATTTTTAGGAAAATGAATGCATTTTGAGATCATAATACTGTTAAGTGGAATAAATTAGACCTACAAACTTAAATATTCACATATGTTTATTAGCTTGACATTAGTTCCTTGGTTTCTGTTTTTACCTGATTTATTTTAGTACTATAAAGAATCTAATGAAGTGAAGACTGAAATAATTTTTTACTTTTTTTCCCCTTTTGGACAAGGCTCCACTCTGAAGTTCAGACTGGCCCCCAGCTCAGCTATCCTGCCCCCTCAGTCTTCTAATTGCTTATTTCAGCACTACAAAATTTAAAATAAACAATTGAATAATTCCTTACCTACAAGCTCTCCATGGGAGAAAATCCTTGCTATACAACAATTTAATAAAGAACAACTTTATTTTTCACTCATGGTTTCCTTTTTTTTTTTGTCTTTTTTTGAGACAGGGTCTCGCTATGCAGTTCAGGCTGGCCTTGAGCTCACTTTTTAGCCCAGGCTGGTCTCGAACTCACACTGATCCTCCTGCCTCAGCCTCCCGAGTGCTAGGATTACAGGCATGCACCACCACGCCCGGCTCACTCATGGTTTTATAGATGCTATTTCATGGTGGGCAGGCTCCCAGCAGCCATATTACTGCTGAGAAGCATTACTGAGCAAAGCTGCTCACAAACAGTGGGCAGGCAGCACAGAGTTAGAGAAGATCAAAGAGAGAGAAAGGGACTGAGAATAGGATCGACATTGCCAAGAAATTTTCCAGCCAGGCCTCCTATCTTAAGAGTACATTCAAGTATAAAATATCAGTGGACAAATCACCTGATGAGCAAAAAATTCCCATAGCCCAGTCACGTTTTACAAATCTCACCTTTAAACACAGAAGCTTTGTGGAAGACATTTTTTTTTTATTTAAGCCATAATATCATTAATATGAATTCTCTAAACTGAGGCCACTTGCTTTTATGAGGGATATGTTGGCAAAAGCATAATTCTTTACCCTGAAACAATGTCTTTCTCATGAAATAATTTTGCAAATTTAAACAGCATTAATGATAACTAAGACTAATAGCAAGATTTTAATGTAAAGCACATCTATTATAGCGGATAATTGTGGATTGGACTAGCGCATACTACTACAAATGTTAGGCAAATGTGAACAAAATTAGAATGCTGCTGACCATAGCGAAAGGACTGTGATCTAAAGCATCAAAACAAATCAAGAGTGATTATTTAAAGGGCACCAAGGTGAATTTCCTGATAAGTAAAATGTTTCCTTTCTTAATGTCCAAGTCAGAAAACTATTTATACAGAAATTATTAACTGCTTTTATAATAGCTTGATTTAGTTTATGGGTGTGATTACAGTTTGGGTGGTTTTGTTTTATTGTTGATGATGTGGTTGGCTTATTTCATAAATGATCTCACTGTGTAGCCCAGGCTGCCCTCGAACTCATATCGATCCTTATGTCTCAGTTTCGCAAATGCTGAGATTACAGGCATGTACTATTCCACTCAGCGTCTAATGTCTATTTAAGTAAGATTGATAAAATGCTGAGGCTTAATGTGTATGTAATTTTAGAAGATGATGCATAAAATTTAATTATAATCACTGTACAAGAACTGAGCCATGAATCGGTGCACCAAGGATTTTCTGAAAATAGACCATGTGAGCCCATGGACTTTTTAGAGCAAACATACTTTGCTCTTTTTGTAGATCAGATACTTTAGATGAGAACTGTTTTGTATTGCCTAGTCACACCTCATTTTATGAGCTTAATTCACCCCATGAGCCTGGCCCATGACACTGAATTGGTTGTAAATGGAATCAAAGTTCCCCATAAAGCTCAATGTGAAAAAAGTTAATTCATTCTGAACCACACTTATTTTTTTACATATAAAATATAAAACCAAGTATATTGGTTTTTGGTGAAAAACTTTTGGTGAAAAATCCTCATAATATCACTTGTTTTTTCCTATATTCCATAACTCCAAAATGAAAGTTCACATGATCATTCATCAGCTTCGATATTATTCATCCTGGGACTCATTCTGTGCATTTTATGATATCCCTGCTAATCTTAGTGCATTTTATGATATCCCTGCTAATCTTCTCCCTGTCTTCTTCTTCTTCTTCAGCAGAATGTCCCTCAAGTGACTTCTGCAGCTCACATGGGGTTCACCAAGATTTTCTGTCATTAGATCTTCCTTATGGTCCTCACAAAGCTCCCTTATGCCTGCACCATTGAGATCCAGAGCCACATTCTTGCCCAGGGACATAATTTCCTCCACTACCTGCACATCAGACTTTACATTCTGGGACACATTCTGGCCAGTTTCCTTCAACCTGTTTATAGTGTCATACATAACATCTTCTCAGGTTTTGTCACTGAGGTCTAGGGGTGTAGGGTATGGAAATGTTTCTTCCAGAACTCCTTGAGTCAAGTATCTTTTCCATGACATCAAATTATGCCTTTGTGTATAGTTAATGTTTTTTTCTTTTTCTTTTCTTTTCCTTTTTTTCTTTTTCTTGCTTTTTTTTCCCATATTTTAGTACAGGGTCTCACTACACAGACCAGACTTGTAATGATCCTCCTGTTTGCAGCCTCTCAATCACTGGGATTATAGACATGCCCCACCACACCCAATCTCAGTCCTTGTCTCAGCATGTCCCAGAGGTGGGGCTAGCATGGCATGCACGTAATTGAACTCTGGTCCCTATGCCTGCCTAAGCAGGCACTTTATTCCACTAAGCTACCTGCTTGGTCCTTTGTATAGTTTCTTGAAAATGCAGATAATTACTGGTATCAGCCACAAAAGAGGTGTCATATAAAATATAGAAAACTGGTCTTTACGAAGTCAAACTGAATGCCCATGTTATCCACAAAGGGTAGAGGGTGTCTCAAGGAATTTTCCATCATAAGGCACCTTTCAGAAAGTTGGTTGTCAGAACGGTGTTTCTCAACAGTGGGAGAAATCACTTTATGCATCTATTCAATGCCTAACTGCCTTGTGACTCAAAGCTTCCATTGGCCCTCCTTGTGACAGGCAGTCTGGTCTTGTTCATATCCTTATACTCGGATGCACAAGGGGCTTAGCAATGGTACAATGATTGTGATTTAGTCTTCAGACCGTTGCTTGCATTCGCGTGCAGCTGAAAGGCCACTCTGTCTTCCGCACGGTTCTGCGCCAGCCGTTCCTTTCCCCCCCATGCAATATAAGTTCTGTTCTGACGAATGCTGTCTCATTGCCCTGAACATTTGCTGAGAGATGGGTCCTTTTGCTTTCATGGACTCTGTGGATTCTTTCTAGCAGGCTTCTGCAGGGAGCTTGTCAGAACTGGAGGCATTGCCCCCATCAGTCATGGACTGGAACTAAAAGCCTAAGTCAAAATAAACATTTTCTTCTATAAGTTAATTATGCAAGCCATTTGTTTCTGTATTAGAAAGCTAAAACAGTCCTTTTTCCTCTTGAACTTGGGACCTTGCACCACTTGTGCTGCTGGGCGATATCGCTGGCCCTGCTTTACTTCTTTTTGTGAGCATCATACATGCTTTCCTCCCCAACCCTAGCCACCAAATGATGACTATATGGAAACTTATTCTAAATTTTCTCTTTTTATAAGAAATCTAGTTCCTGTGCTTTATTTCCCATTCTTTCATTTTCCATTGCCTTATAAATATATGGGCTTTCAATTTTTTAATATAAAAATAATGAAAAAGACTGAAGTACAACAGATAATATCACAGCAATAAAACCCTTTGCCACAGGATGAGAATTTTCAGGATCTTAATGATATTTCTTTTTATGTGAAGTTCCAGAGGTCAACCTTATACTAGCCTAAATACTGAAGAACATGAAAATTAGCTGGCAAATTCTACCTGAATACTTCATAGTTTAGAGAAGTATTTTGTTTTGGTTTATTTTGAATAAATGTTGCCTTGTTTGTCAGAAAAATCTCAAGTCAATTATTTTTATTCTATTCCAGTCAACTTCTCTATTTTTGAACCTTTCAAATGTATCTGAAACCCCTAGCAAACACACAGTGGATGCATCCTGTCATCATGGTTCTTAGCTACAAATTTATTAGATGAGTTCTAATTAGTGAAATTACAAGATAGATTATTGGAAGGATAAAGCAAAGCTCTCAGAATCTATGGAAATCTTAATAAGTCCATTACAGTAAGCGAGAGGAACGAGAAAAAAAACCCTGAGAGCAAGCAACCATTCTACAAAGACCCATGGGTCTGCACTCTTTATGCTATGGTACAAATAATTGATTCAACATTTGCTATAACAGTTGTCTCTGGACAACATAATACAAATAGACATTTTCTATTCTGGAAACAGGGTTTAGTTTACTCCAGAACCTGGACAGAGCCTCCTGAGATGGAACAAATAGACACTAAACTATCACCAGTTTTTGGTTGCTAATACTGTAATCAGGGGCAGAAATACACTCAGGGCTTATTACCAGATAGACCTTATCAGTAACTTAGTCTGAGTCACAAACTGTCGAGTTAGAGGCTGATAACTAAAAGACATAGAGAAAACCAAGAACAGTGAATTTTCCAATGTAGTTTGTCCCATGGGGGCTGCAGCCTGTTAACTGGTCCATCTCCTTTCTTCAGTAATTCTGTTCATCCTCATCCAGAACTACATCAATCCAGTCAGTGTGCTGATCCAGTTGTACACGCCTTACTGCATATTCACACATGCTAGATCCAGCCCCTCCTAAAAGCCACACCTATCAGCACACGAGGCTTGGGGCTGGTGGACACTGAGATGCAAACTACAACAATCTAATAAGTAGGCTTTGAAGGTATTTCAGAAATTTATGAATTAATGGATGAATGAATGCATTGTAAAGGTGCATTACATTTCGATTAATTTAACTGATCCTTAAAATTGTATACAGCGATACAGTTGTCCCGTGGCTCCAGTCCTGAACTTCCCAGTACTGAAACAGCAAAGTTAAAAAAAAAAAATCTGCTTGCAGTTTGTAACTTTTGTCAATAATCAATCTGAATATCCCACTTGACACTTCAGTCTAAAGTCTACTCTCCCCCAGACAAAGTTTAGTAAGAAAAGGTGGAAAAATTCCAAGACGAAAGACTCCAAGAAGTGCACTTCTAGCAGTCATTATAGAAGGAAATTCTCCTTCCAAAATATATTTCTCCTCCTCCAAATTCTCTCCAGCTTCACATATGCCAGGAAGCTTCTAAATCAAGGTTCTCTTAAAGAATTTTTTTAAAAAACTATTTACTGTTTCAATATTTAAAGTACGGTACTTCATTTATTGTGCTTAGAAGTATTAGGGGCTATTTCTACAACCCAGGATTCATAATTCTGTGTTAAGGTCCTGGAAAACGGAATTTGTGAGCATCATTTTTGGGACCTTAGGTCCAATTATTTGGTTTCCCATAATTTTTAAGGTAAAAGCACATTTAACACTCTGACTTTCTGGTGTTTGAACATGAACTTGGAGCAAACTGAGTTCGACAACTGAGTTAATCACTGTATATTTATCTTATACAACATATTTTGAAGCAAGAACATACTATAAAATGAATATATTTTCTCTTCAGTCTTCCCAGCTCTCTAACAAATACTCAATATTCAGACTAATCTGTTCCTCACATTATATGCTTTCCCTGGTAAAATATATGTATTGGAGAATCATGTTTCTCTGAATAAACTTTGTTTCTTTTACAAGGTTCAAAGCTCATTTAATTGTAAAACTTGTCAGGATATTAACTTCACCAGAAGGGGCTGGGGAGATAGCTCTGTGGCACAAGCGCCTGCCTGGCAAGTGCAAGGTTGTGAGTTTGAACTCCGGTCCCACAAAAAAAAATAAAAATAAATAAAAATAAATAAATAAATTATATATATATATATATATATATATATATATATATATATCATAGGAGGTGTATAAAGTAAGATTAACAAGCAATATTAATGCACACAGGCAAATATCTTCTGGATATTGCAAACTTTGAAAACATTACAGCTATTATTTTCATGAATCTATTTTGTATCTCCCTGTTGCTCACATCTGTGCACATAGCACTATTCTTCTGGGGCTTTTTTTACCTTTTTTTTTTTTTCTTTTCTTTTCTTTTTTTGTTTTGTTTTGTTTTTTGTTTCATCATCGTAAAACGCCTCACATGAGAAAAGTGGAAGAACTCAATTTGCAACTCAGAAGCAGTGATTGAGGCCGTGAAAACCAAAGCCTCACCACATAAATTTGAATTCTTCTTGTGCAGTCTTAGTAATTTTCTTAATCTTCCCATTTCCCGACCTATAAAGTTGCACCCTGGTAAGACTTAATGTCTAGAGTTGAGGTGAGGATTAAATCAGTGACCCTCACACAGCAAATACCATGCCTACTAGTGATTACGAGTCTTGGAAAACCAATGATTCTCACATGCTATATTGCCACTTTAAAAAAAAAATTGAGTTTCTGGGACGTAATGTAATGGCACAGCACCAACACCATTCCCAGTACCAAACACAAAAAGAAAAATAAACTAACAATTTTAGTCATGGTTAAGTTATACAGAAGAAATTTGGTTCAATAATTGAGGATAAAATATAGCAAAAGAAAAAGAGATCACCTTTTTAAAACATATTTCAAAAAAGCTTTCAGCTATAAATTATACAGATTATCATTTAAATCTGTTAGTTTTATTAGCAAGAACTATGAAGATATAATTATCCGTAATCTTCTTTTACTTTAATAAAATTGCATTAGAGAAAACGTAGGAAATACAAATAACATTTAATTAAAATAATAAGTTCATTATAAATATGTAATTTTAAAATATACTTTCATGAAAAAATCTTAAAACCATGAATTATGGAGTTTCAATCAATAATTTCAACAGTTACTACTTTCTTACATTATTAATGTAGATTATGTGATTTAGGATTTAATGCTTTGTAATAGTTTTCCTGTGTTTGTCTAGTAGTTAAGACTGTGTACTGGACATGATAAGACCAGTAAAGCTTGAACAAGATTTTTGCAACTGCACTGGGTTATTAACCACTGATTAGCAATAATTTATTATTCATTTGCCAAAAAGAAAATAAGCCTATACTGGAATATCAGAACTGAAGTATCCCATCCTCTTCATGTCCAGAATCTTTTTCAAAGTAGTCTACAAACAGAAAATCTCAGTAGGACAGAACTCTATGTTTACTTATATACTATTCAACTGGAAGTAAGTTCCGGTGAGAAAACTCAAGTACCTTGCTTCTTCCATATATTATTTATTGTAAACCAATATACATCTGACCTAGTCATCTAAATGTAGGTTCCAGTACCCCAGTGGACATAATGGACCAAAACGTAGCTGCTCATTCTCTCCAATATTGGATGAAATTCAAGATGACAATTTTTTGTGCAGTGAGACTTTGTTGAATGCAAGCACATTATGTGATACCATATTTTATCATTTATGTTTACACAAAAGGCTGATTCTACACTGTTTGAAAAAATTAAAATCATTTTCATATGGGGATTAAATAGAAATGAAATTCTTTTATTTTTATTTATTTATTTACTTATTTATTTTTATATTGTTCAGGGTCTCACTACTAGATCAGACGCATAGTGATCTGCCTGTTTACAGCCTCTCAAGAGCTGGGATTACAGGCATGTGCCACCATGCCCAGGCTATATAAGATGAGTGATATTTTCAGTTTAATTTGCTTTTGTGTTTGCACTGGGATCAAACTCAGAACATTGTGCTTGATAAGCAAGGGTTTATGCCACTAAGCTACATTCCCAGGCCCCCAAAATTGTTTCTTTCTGCCACTTGTTTTGTTTGCTTTGGTACTAGGGATTAAATTTAGGGCCCTTTATTTGCTTGGCAGCACTTAAGCCACTGAGCTATCTCCCCATCCCAGAAATAGTATAATCATTATAGAATTATTTGAATGCTTCGTTAATCTTTCTAAGAATTCAAATATTCTTCTCAATATCAAGAAGTTGATTTTATAAAACATAAAGTTTACTTAAAGATAGTAATTTATTATAATACTACTATATTTTCATATATACATTCATAAATTACATAAGAATCCAATGCACGTATTCTTATTAGGATAGTGTTATATTAACTTGCTATTAAATTTTACAGAATACTGGTGAGCATACTGTTACCAAATCTCCTTTGGAAAAGAAGCTAAAAGAAGATAATGAAATTTCTGCAAGTTAATCTGAGTATTTATAAGGAAAATACCATATAAAAGCTCTTCCAGTTTATACTACTTATGAATAGTTTAGGTAAAAATTGGTAATATACCCAAGTACTGACTGTCTGATTTAAATCTTACCTTGTGAAAGACAGAATAGTTCTTTCAGCATGATAATAATGTAATTCTCTTTGCTGACATCCATATAACTATTCAGATTTTTCACAAGACCCTAAAATATAATGGTGCCACCACACTCAGAAACTAACAATGACCATGTGTCTCAAAATATGAAACCATAATTTGTTCTAATAAATCACACTAAACATCAACTATAAAAATGTGTAGTGTTTAAATTCAAAGGTCATGTCCCATGTGTGGGGAGATAGCTCAGCGATCTAAGCCCCTGCCTGGTAAGTATAAGGTCCCTGGTTCAATCTCTTATACCCAGGTGTGTTTAGCGGGCCACCAAGACCAGACATGGTGGTGCATGCCTATAATCGCAGTGCTGGGGAGGCTGAGACAGGAAGATCACTGCAAGTCCAAACTGTGTAGTGAGACCCTTATCAAATATATACAGTTTTTTAAAGTCCCTGATTCTAATTTACAGATGAAAAAACAGTGGGGAAAGTACTTAGCAAAATTTTATTTCTAGTACTCCTATGCAAGTTAAAGGTATCTATGAAGCAAGAGGCATAACATAAGATATACACACCCATACACATGTATGTGATGAATTTTATATCTCTACATCAGATATGAAATAAACACATTTTATTATAACTTTTCATTGATTTTGTTTTTATTTTTTATTTTATAAATTTTAATGAGAAAGAAATAGCAGAGACAGTTTGAAAACAGGTTAGTAGGACAGTGACAATCATTAATACATTGCATATTGTTGTCTTTGTAGCAGTTGTTCAGAGTACAAGATTCAGACATGACATCCTACCTAAACACTATTACTACAAATGTTTCTTCTCATTGAACTAAGAGAAAGTAGCTGTATGTCTATCCTATTTTTTCACTGCAAAATGGTCCTTCACTTATATCTCCCTTCTTAGTTTTGTTTTGTCAGAGATGGATGATCCACTGTCATTCAAAATCGTAAGTCTGTGAATTCAGCAAAATAACCCACTATAGTCCAATAGTCCATAATAATAGTGGGTTATCAGCAGAATTGGCAATGGTGGAAGTTGTTGGCTAAATTTCTGTGTAAAAATATGTAATTGTTTTTTACATTCTATAGGAATTTAAAGTTTAGAATACCAATGATTGTTGGAAAACACCTTTCCCACGTTATGTCTAAATTGTTTGATATTCAGAAAAATAGTAATGTTAAGTTCAAGTGCCTATGTAAAAATATCATTAAAATTCTTTTCTGGAGGATTAACAACTTAAATGTGCAGACAAAAAAACTAGAGCAAAATAAAAGGGCTACAAGGATAGCCAGTATTGTGGTCCTAGCTCTTCAAGATCAGTGAGGACTTAGGATGTAAGAGAACCTGTACTGTAACATTCTACAACTCAGTGATGTACCACATTGTTGTCTTCCTACTAGTTATACAGAGCACAGGGTGTAGGCATTATAATTTTTCAAATCATTATTGGTAAAACCAAATTACTTCTCATTGAACTAAGAGAAAGCTGCTGTCTACATAATCCAATGTCTGATCATCGCAGTGGGTTATTGTTAAAACTGGCAACGTTAAAAGCTGTTGATTTAACCCTTTTACAGCTCAGCATTCTAATCTAGCCTTCTGTTTAATGCCTTGTGGTTCAACTTTTCTGCTTGGTGGTTAAGGGCAAGTTTAACATCGACCTATATAGCAGACCTTGTAACTTTTGTATCTCTCAAGGTCAGTCAGATCCCCTCAAGATTTACTTCGGGACCATGTGCAGTGCTTTGTAGAACCGTTGTCTGCATCAGCCATCTGGATGACTCACACCCATTGCTTGACCTGTTTGCTCTCTGTGAAAGAAGGGAGAATTTTTTTTTTTTCTCTAAGTGACTCTCCTTTGGCACACTATATATCTTCAGTCCCTTTCCTCTGTAGCCCCATAATCTCCTTGAACAGAAAACTTGGGAAACCACTGAGTTATAGGCTGTTACAGCACAGGTTCTCTTACGTCCTGAGTCCTAACTGACCTTGAAAGGATAGGGCCAAAATACTGGCTATCCTTGTAGCCCTTCTTTTTCTCTAAGCTCAAGTACCTATTTTATAGAGTAATAGTATCACTAAGCTTTTCTTCTGGTGGGTTTTGACCATTTTTTTCTACCATTTATATCTAGAATTTTGAGAAAGAGAGAGGGGGGTGGCTGGCCAAATAGCTCAGCAGATTAAAATACCTACAAATATGTGAAGGAGTTGGGGCTTTGATCCCTGGTCCTGCTCTACCAGTACCTTCCCATGGGCACACGGAGATGGCCATTGAGACTGGGCATGGTGGCCTGCACCTGTAATCCCAGCTCTTGAAAGGCTGTGAACAGGCAAATCACTGAGTCCAGTCTAGTAGTGAGACCCTAAACACCCTGTAGACCAATCCATAAAAATCAAAATAAAGGTAAAAAAAGAGTTATCTGACCTGAATCTGACCCTCTAAGCACTGGCCTGGCAAAGGCAAAGACCAGAGTTCAAGCACCAGTACCACATGTCACGCAGGGCCCATGTGTAGCTTACCATGAAAACCTAGTGTGGTGGTGCATGCCTGCTATCCCAGAACTGGGGAGGCTGAGACAGCAGGATCACTATAAGTCCAAGCTGCACAGAAAGATGCTATACCAAATAAATGCATAAATAAATAAATGATTTTTAAAAATGAAAAAAGATGTTAACATGTTTTTCAAAATAATGCTTTAAGTATTTTATATTTCTAAGACTAATACATGTATATCAATGAAGCTATATTTTGTATCTTGTATTCATACGTTTTTGTACTATTTTACAGAATAGATATTTTACATTTCATGTGGAGGAAAACATTGAAGGAAGAAGCCATTATTCATTTACTAGTGAAGAGACTGCTCATTAGCAGACTCATGAATAATAAACGGACAGTGGCTTCAGTCTACACTTCAAAGTAACTAAAGTTTGCTTAGCTTTTTCTCAAAATTCTGGCTGTTGGAATTAGAAAGTACTAGAAGTAAGTAGACTTTAATAAGAATATGTATGTTTTCTTATTTCATTAAGATTTTTTTTAGTGTTAAGAAGCATGGTAATGCTTTTATATGCTTTATAAAATACTTTATAAAATAAAAGAATTGTATATGCTTTTTCCTGTTCACCTTTTTCTTATTATTGCAAAGTAATTAACACTGTGTTATCAGGAACAAGGAATGCCTGGATCAGAGGGCAGCTAAACAATACGTGGCCTCCTTTATTAAAGGTGATGATTGTGTGGAGGATGCTGACAGAAACATTACTGAACATCCAAAAAACAAAAAACATGAAAAACAGTGTTATTGAAAATTATCCATTTTGTGTTGTCACATGTGGCACTTCTCAAGTCAGTCTTTTCCATGCCCTGCAATGAAATATAACATCATCAAAATATTCCAAGGAAATACAACGCAACAATACATCCTAGTCTTCTGTTGAATTGGGACATAGAAATTAGTCATCTGACATAGCCCTAAATTCAGAGATTAGGGCTGGCAAGACAGTTCAGTGGACTAAGAGCCTGTTCACGCAGGCGCAGGGGCCAGAGTTCAATGCCAGGTCCTGGATGCTGCCCTGGCTCCACCCCGAGGTACGCTGAGCCAGTGACTGAGTCCAGGAGTGGTGGCACACTCCAGTAGTTTCAGTGCTGGGGAGGCTGCAAACAGGAGGATCACTCCGAGTTCAATCTGCATAGTAAGACCCTGCACAAAAAATAAATAAATTCAGAGATGATCTAAATATAAATACCTTTGAAATGAGAAAATAGTTCTATATAGATTTTATAATTTGTAAAGAAGATTCAGGCACACTATATTAAATTATATATATATTTATATATATATATATATATATATATATATATATATATATACACATATATGTTATTTTTTTGTATTTGGTACTGGTTCGAACTATACAGCTTGGACTCTTAGTGATCCTTCTGTTTTCAGCCTCTCCAACCCTGAGATTAGAGGTGTGCTTCACCATGTCTGGACTCAGTGGGGTACAGTGACTATCTCAGTACATCTGGGGTTGGGGCTAAAATAGCACGTGGTATCAGGGATCGAACCCTGGTCCTTGCACTTGCCTAAGGAGATGCTTAGTCTGCTGTGCTATCGCATCAGTACAAGTACATGTTACTTTTACATTTCTTTTGAAGGCCCACATCTTTTCAAATCTTTGAGCAAAGCATTACCATTTAAACAAAAATATAAGCATTTAACCTATCCTCTATCTATTCTTATATATACATCCAAAACATAAATATTAATTATTCTTTATGTTTTTCAGACATTTTCAATTTTTTATACAAAAGAATTAGATTTAACTTCTCTCATTTTATATATTAAAATGCCACCACACCAATTTCAAATATTATTTTTAATTTAGCCTATATTATTACTTTGAGGTCATTTTGCTAATTGTTTAATCATGAAAAAGCCATACTTGCAAGGTAACAAGAATTCACAGATGTCATTAGAATAAGTTTTATCATTATGCCATTTCTTCCCTTTTAAGAACCATTGCTTTAGCATTGCAAATTATTTTCTATATAAAAGTTTTCTTTATGCTTTACTTATCCATAGATATTTACATCTTTCAATACATATAATTTACTTGAGTTCTGTAATTAAAAATTACTGATTTCAGTAGTAGAGAAAATTGTTAAAGTTAATTTTTTATTGTTGTTGTTGTTCCAAGTTTGCCATCGCCATATAACAGAATATGTTCTGGACATTTTTCTAATTTGTGTTATTTTATCTATTAATATAATCATTTCTTAATTATAGAACAATGAAGATTCTATATTCTAATGATGTTTAACTAGAGTTTGATGAATCAAAGGAAATAAATCTCTTTATCTGAAACTATCTACAAGCTTATACGTTTTAATCAACAATAATTGTATTTACTTAATTGGTTCAGCTGTGCATGGTTCTACGAAATTTTTTCTTGACAGAAACATATCATAAAAATAATTAATAGGATAGTCATATCATAGTATCATGTTTGCTAAATGACACTGGCAATCTGTCTAGGTGATTGTTTTGACTATGTTCTTCTCATAAAATGAAAATCGTCCAGAATTTTGTGAAGACATAATAGGCTAGCGATCAAAATCAAAGACTTTAGAACCAAACTTCCTCAGTTTTCCTCTTTCTGCTCTGCTACTTAGCAGTTCTGTGACTTAATATTTTAACCTGTTTGCCATTCAATATATTTATGCATAAAATATAACATATTTTGATATTAGGGACATTTTCAAATGAAAAATGGGAACTTGGGAGGGTAGAGAGAAAGGAAAGAAGGGAAAAGTTTTTTTTTTTTTTATGAGGAAAAAAGAACGAAAAAGTGAAACGAAGCTCTTGTAAATGGGGAGGTAAGGAAGGATTGAAGTTAGGGTAGGGGAATGGGAAAAAAGAAAGAAAAAAGATGTGTCACAGGTACAGATTGTCTATGATGAATGTGATTGTTGTGTTTGCCTAAAATGCATTCATAAAATCTGATTGGGGAAGAAAGAGCAAATAAGGAATAGAAAGGAATAACTCAGAAAAAGTGTTATTTGTCAGAGTTCAATAAATATATGTGGGGCAACCCACCAGGGTCCCCCTTCTGTTCCCCCTTGGACAGAAGCTTTCTTTCCCAATAAGTATTCTATTCTAAACCTCTGTCTCATTCCTAAATTTCGTCCTTTGGTTTTAGAAAACACGAACTTGTGCAAGTGTCTTTTCAGTTTGGGAGATCAGTTTTTATTTCCTGCATCAAGTGATCCATGGAGATCACTGGACTGAGGTATAAATGGACTCTTTTTCCATAAGTTCTGGATTAGGACTTGCTTAGGTAACATTTTTATGCTTCAAATAAACAGTAAAAAAATATATATGTATACACATGTATTTAGACAGATTTCTAACACAAAATGGATAACACAACAGTGACTCCTACAATATCTACCTTTTTAAACATGAGGTTTTATTTCCTACTATTACTATTATTTATGATTGACCCCCACATCCACACAAAAGCCAAAGATTAACTAACACCACCCCTAATTCTCATCCAACGCCTGTATCAACACTTTGGGGACAAATTCTTAAAAACTTGAAACTATGACATAATCATATAAAATATGTTCTCTGTGCATATGAGGATTAATGTCTGCTGACAAAAGTCAAAGATGAACTTCTCTAGGGCCTTGATTCTGGGATGAAGAAATCAGTACTCAGATTTCAATCAAGACAGTCAAGAGAAATTCTCACCTCACCTTGGAGGTACACTGCGTGTCTCTATGAGATTTACAAATGGAGAGACCAAGACTCACTGCGCACTTATTAGTAGCTCTTAAGCAGCACATTGCGTTGGCTTTTGTGCAGTAAGATCACAGAATTAAAACATTCTCAGGCAAAATGCCATCCATCTGACATTAACAAAGAGTTTCATTCTTAAAGTATTTTTGTTCTGCTTTTCCTTTCATTTTCACAGCAGTATTTAAAAGCTTCTTTACTGTTCTTAAAATCATAAAATGAGTTGCTTCATCCTCAGGACCAGGGAAGCTTTGGACTTTATTTTAAAAGTAAATGGAAAGCTAAAATACAATAAGTACCTCAATGTACATCACTCAACCCTAATGAAAGACATGTCCTTTTTCACTTATTTTGTTAAGTAATTCCACATCTAAATTGTATATGTTTGAAATAATTTCCAATTATTTTTCTAACAACTATTAAGTCTTAGAAATAGTACCTATCTTTTCAGTAACATATTTCAGGCTAATTTCTTCTCAATAAAACTTAAGCCTATACAGATTTTTTTATTTTCTTTAATTTAGAGACATCAAAATATCAATAAGAAACTAACGCTCCCATTTGATCCCACCATCCGGTTGTTATAGCTTTTATTGCATTAAAAACTACCTGAGCTCCACTTAGTGGTCAGAGGATCAAACACTTACCACGTTCATAATTCTCTAGGTTGTCTGCATTGCTCTTCTTGTCTGCCTGCCTAAGCTGTGTTGGCCCAGGATGGCCTCACATAATGACGTGCGATGGCCATACCCCAAAATCGGATCACTGAAGGCTTGCTGGCATCATGGCTGGGTAGAGCTGAGGGGCAGCTCTGCTATGTATGCGTGCATCATTCTGTGCTTTCCTGTTTCTCATTGGCTATCCAAGACCACCAGGACTGTCTCGTAAGCACCACTGCTGCCTTGTCTGAGACGTATTTGGCATGGAGTCTTGAACCATTTCATGGTTACATTTCAGGACTATGTGACATTAGTAAAAACATAATTGTGCATGATCTTACAACATATAATACTCGCAAGAGGTATATGACAAATTGGAAAGTCTCACAAAGAGATTATTTTTATATTTTTAAAATTCCTGGCAACATTTTTATTAAAATAATACCTCTTATGAATGACTTAAGAAGAATTTTGCTCTTACTTTTCCTTTTCTATTTCTGAGAGCATTTTATATATCTAATCACAAACCCTAAATAAAAAATGTTCCAAAATCCAAAATTTGTTGAGTGACAACATGACATCACATTGGGAACTTCCACGTCTGACTTCATGTGACAGGTCACAGTCAAACACAGGCCCACTAAAAATACTGCATGCACAGATTATAGGTATAAAGTGCATATAAAATGGAAATATATGTTCTGTTGAAATTTGGATCACATAGCCAAGGTATCTCATCATGTATGTTTAAATCTCCATATTTTAAAAAGTCTCTGTCTTAGTTACTTTTCTTTTGCTGTTGGGACAAAATATCCAACACCCAAGATTGAGGAAGGAAAGGTTTATTTGGCTCACACTTAGTGGAGGTTTCAGTCCATACATGGCTGGTTCCAAAGCAGAGTGGCTCATGGCAGAAGGCAATAGTTCATGGCGGTAGCAGACAAATCGCAAGGAGCAAAGGGAGGAGTATCAGCTGTGGAAGCTGGTAAATCTCTCTCTTTTCCTTGATATTCTATTCAGATTACCAACCCCAAGGCAAGTGTAACTCTCATACCACAATCCCTACCTTCAGTCATGAATTAATCACAAACCCTAGTAGCCACCACAATGGCTGCATGAAGCTTCAGAGGAACAACTAGACACAAACCATAACTGTCCCCAAATCTGAAACAAATTTGGCCCTATGTATTCTGAATATGGAACATACAACATATATTGACATTTCAGAAGTATGCATATAATTGTCTAGTCTCAAGCAAACTTGAGGAAGTTTAGTCAAATACAGGCTGTACTCTAGAAACTGTAGATCATAGTTGTGATAGTTGTGCCTCAATCAATTTGACTAAAGCTCAGAAGCTTAGAGAAAGATTCCTTTCTGTAAAAGTACTCAGAAGCCTCAGAAAAGTATAAAAGAAAGAAATGCTGGGGCTGGGCAAACAGGTCAGCTGTCTAATTACCTGCCTGGCAAGCGCAATGACCCAGATGTGCAGTGCTGGCCACTGAAAGCAGGCATGGTGGCCCATGCTTGTAATCCCAGCTCTGCGACTGACACAGGAGAACTGCTAAGAGTCCAAGCTGTGTAGCGAGCCCCTGTACCAAATAAACACAAGATTTAGAAAAATACAAAGAAATGCCAAGCTGGAAACATAGAAACATATCATGAAATCTAAGAATCCAAGCAGTATATTACAACTTCCCCAAACATGAGGATGTTAGTGTTTCAAGCCTTGCTGGCTCCTATTTGAATTGTGTCCTTATGCCTATATCATTTCCTCGCCTCATTCAGTGCACTTCACAGCTATGTTCCTTTCTCTTAGGGACAATGTCACCTGCCACCTACACACATTGCCATCCTTCCAGTTACCTGCAGTCAGAGCACAGTAAATATTTAACATCCACATGTCCTTTCCCCTGCCCCAGTCTGGTCCACCACTCATGACCTCTGCCTTGAACTAATGAAGTCATCTCCTGATTAACAGCACTGCTCTTTCTCTGCCCGTTTCTGTCTAGCCTCCAGGGGCTCGTGCAGGGCCTCAGCACAAAGCAATGGCTTCTAATCAATTTTATTGAAGACTTCTCATTCTTAAGGTGTTATTCAATATGGTAAGTACAACAAAATTAATTATTCCAGCAGCTGACTTTCACTCAGGGCCCAAATGAAGATTGGAACAGATGCTAAGACCTTAAAAGCTGATTGTGTTTTAGGAGAAAAGATACTTGTTCTAGTCACGTGTCACCTCAGGATACACCAGAGTTGAGCCAACTGGTGTCAGTGGACCATTCTGCCTGATGCCTTTGGGTGATTACAGACAGCAGACTTATGACGAAGGATGCCTTGATATTCTGGGTATTAAAGTCTGCTTTAACTGTGAGGGCAAAGGCACCTTTTCATACACTAGCTCCTGGTTCCACTTGCCTACCTGATTATTTTAGTTCCTCCTATGTAGTTAGTTTGAGTCCACATATGTGATGTTCTCAGATACATTGTTTTGAATCAATAAGATATTATCTAGCACATGAATACACAAATATGTATCTCAGCTGGAAAAATAAATTATTTGAATCTTTTATACTACATGAAAATTGAGTTGCTATGACATAATTCCAATCATTAACTAATAACAGGGAAGGAAGGGGATGTTCAGATCTATCTCAATGATGTCACTGGGGTTATTTTATTCTTATTCTAAAATAGTAACATATAATACCCAGCATGAAACACAGAAAACGAAATTTGGACTAGATTGCATGACGCTTACAATAGTTCTTGTCCTTAGCATTTCTAGAAAATTAAGTTATATTATTTCAATATTTTTTTAATTTGGAACACCTAAATGCATGTGTTTATCTAGGTACTGAATTTGCTATGTAAATGATTTGAAGATACCAAGATAACACACTTAGGTGATAACTATTCCTAATGTCTTATACATCTTCCTTGCCTTTACTCATCAAGAGGATATTAGTTTATCTGTAACAATATTAATATAAATTACTATATTTCATATACAAAGAATATTCTTCATTTTCCTTCAACATTTTTAGAAATATTTCTTCCCATATGCATTGAAAGTATTTAGAAACAATAAGATTTGAACCCAAACTCCTGTGATGTTGTCATTTATAGTTTAATCTGGTAAAGCCTTAATTTATTGACCCCTTATGCTCTTTCAATAATGAACCATGTTTGTGAAAATCCATACCTAAGCTTCTGGTTTTTGTTTGCTTAGTGGCTTACTTGTGGATTTACTTTAAGTTTTGTGGTTCTAAACCTTTAAATTGCCTCTCTTCTAAGTAAAGATGAATATTTAATGGATTTGTGCCTGTATCTAAACCTTACAAAAAAATAAAAGAGTATGGGACTTTCATTTTGCTAAATATGACTGAGAGGTTTGAGGATATAGCTCAGTCACACAAGCACTTGCCTGGAAAGCACAAGGTCCTAAGTTCCAGCTCCAGTACTAAAAAATAAACAAAAAGTAACTAAATGTGAATGAAACACAAACATAGCTGAAACAAGAGCATGGACTTATCAACTAAGTCCTGTCGTAGCCACATACAAAGCAGTCACTAAACATGTTGCATCTTTTTGAAACTAGGATATGAGGTCAAATGAACTTTAATTTTCCTGTCAAATTTAACATTTTTACAAGGACTTTATTATAAAAAAAGATATACCTAACAAAACTGACCAGATTCAAATACAACAAATTATCATAAATAACTTCTGCTTTTGTAAAACTATTTAATTATTTTTTTCACTTTTTCTTTTACTAGGGATCCTAATACCAACAACATTTTTTTTGTGGTACCAGGGATCAAATTCACCTATGCTACTGAGCTATATTCCCAGCCAAATATCTGCCGCTTTAATATGTTAATTGTTTAGCCAGGCATAATGGCACACATCTGTAATCCCAGCACTCATGAGGCTGAGGCAGGAAAACTGTGAATTTAAGGCTAGTTTGGGTTACAAAGTCAGTTGAAGCCTGCCTGAACTCTATAATGAGACCATGTCTCAAAAACAAACAAACAAACAAACAGACAAAAAAATTAATCAATCAATATATCAATTGTTTTCAGGATGAATTTTTAACATTACTGCTTTCTGATCAAATAATGTATATATTTTTCACTCAAGTTCACAGAGAACCTAATTTTATTTTTAGTTTCCTTAGCTTTGGAATATCAGGAGAAAGACATGAACTTTCTCTGTCATTTATCCTCCACTGAGCAACCAGTAATCACTGCCATTTTGACTTGTGAATAACTGCAGACTCCCCGCCCCTCACCTCAGTGGTGACAGAGGTAAGAGGCCCTTACCTCAGTGGTGACAGACAATGGAGAAACTTAGCTAACACTCAGCAACATACTTGTACACAGATCTCAGTAAAACAATAGCCAGCATTTAAAGAGTTGATATCACATTTTATGTCTTTCTAGATATTACTTGATACTTTCTTGTTTGCTGGTACTTTTAGAGATTTTCCTTGCTGATGTTTTGGTGTTGTTACAAAGCTTAATTTAGCTTTTAGCAAACCCTATGAATTTTTTATAATAAACTCATTTAATGATGCTTCTAGATAAATTAGCACTACAAATGGAGCTAAACTGCATAATCACACAGATTGATTTTATGTTAGCTCTCAAGATGCATAGTTACTTGGTGGAATTGCTGTCAAAGGGAGCAGTGAAAGAGCCAAAGCCTTTCCATTTTCAGAAAGCAGGGATAAGATATCAAGGGACTAAAGAAGAACTCAAATATCTAAATGAAATTTGTACCTGCTTATAGATTCTGAACAAAGTGATATTACTTTTCCATGGCATAAAACTCTACAAGAGGGCTACACATATGTCCATGTACCTGCAGACATGTGTGCACACACCTTTCTTGAGACCATCCAGTTATGTAAGGTTCTAATAGATAGCTGTCATCATCGAGCCTGTTTGTTTTATTTTTGCATTACCAAGATGAAAATTAAGTTAACTTATAGTGACTCTGGCAGGCATGCTTTTGAGGGATGTGGGACGGCACTTGGGGTTTAAGGTTATTTTATTTACGTTTTTAGGGTTTTTTATTCCCCCTTTGGCTTTGGTTTTTGCTTTCTCACTAAATGTTTACAAATTTTAGAGTTACTACAACTTCAGAATATTAATATTGTATGAAAATGAAATTCCACAGTGATTTCTTCATTTCATATCTAGATTCCAAACACTTGGGCCTTTCTCTACCATGTTCTGAATAGCATGCTGGACATTGAAAACGACTGCCTGTGAATGTCTTAAGAATTCAGTTACTGTTGTACTCTCTCCCAAGTAAATGGTTGGATTGTAAGAAAACAAAAAAGGTATTAAATGAGAGTAAGAGATTAGGAAAAATACCAAAGGATGGACAGGCTAAAATTTGGCAGATGCTTATATTTCTAAATATCTATGTAAAAATGTGTAACTGCTTGTATCACATTCCACAGAGATTTATTAGAATATCAATGACTTACGGAATATATCAATTTCAAGTTAAGTCTAACATATTTGATATTCAGAAAGACAGTGATAGTAAGCTTAAGCACCTGTATTTTACAGTAATAGTATCACTAAGTTTTTCTTTGGAGGGCTAAGAATATAAGTTTATAGACCAAAAATTAGAGAAATAAGAAAAGGGCTATAAGGATAGTCAGTATTTTGGCCCTAGCCCTTCAAGGTCGGTGAAGACTCAGGACAGAACAGAACCTGTGTTATAATATCATATAACTCAGTAGTTTCCCAAATTTTCTGTTCAAGGAGATTAAGGTACCACAGAGGAAAGGGATTGAAGGTAAATAGTGTGCCTAAGGAGAGTCACCTGGAGAGGAAACATTCTCTTGGGCTTTCATAGAGAGGAAACTGGTCAAGGAATGGCCGTGACTCATCCAGATGGCTGGCACTGATAACAATTCCACAAAACACTGTACATGTTCCAAAGTAAATGCTGAAGGGAATTGACTGGCCATGAGAGGTACAAAAACTACACATGTTTTGTTATACAGGTGTTGCTTTAACTTGCCCTTGATCACCCAGCAGAAAAGCTTACACATGCTGCATAAAACATAAGGGTAGTTTAGTATGCTAAGCTGTAAAAGGCTCAAATCAATAGCTTCCAACATTGCCAGTTTCACCAGTAGCACACTACAGTTATAGAACATTTGACTATGTATAAACTACCTTCTCTCAGATCAAAGAGAAGAAATCTATTATACCAATAACCACTAGAAAATTAAAGAAAAAAAAAAGAGCCGGGCATGGTGGCGCACACCTGTAATCCCAGCACTCGGGAGGCTGAGGCAGGAGGATTGGTGTGAGTTCGAGACCAGGCTGGGCTACAAAAGTGAGCTCAGGACCAACCTCAACTGCATAGTGAGACCGTGTCTCAAAAAGACAAAAATAAAAAAAAAAAGAAAAAAAGAAAGAAAATTTATCATGTCTACACCCTGTGCCCTGTATAACCATAATGAGGACAACAATATGCATTGTATCAAGTATTGTGAATGTTCTACTAACGTGTTTTGAAACTTTCACATTGTAATTCCTTATTAAAAGTAATTTAAGCGCTGGGCGTGGTGGTGCACGCCTGTAATCCTAGCACTTGGGAGGCTGAGGCAGAAGGATCTGTCCGAGTTCGAGATCAGCCTGGACTACCAGAATGAGCTCAAGGCCAGCCTAAACTGCATAGTGAGACCCTGTCTCAAAAAGGCAAAAAAAAAAAAAAAAAAGAATGAAGGGAAAAAAATCAGGTTCACCCTTCTTATATTACAGAGAAAATCCCAGGGTCCTTCAGTAGTATTTGTATCAGTGAGGTAGATGAATAGTGCTTTTAAATGAACTTTATTGTGTATTTCCCATTGAATCACTTTCTTTCACAATGAAATTAAAGTATTTATCCAATGAAAGTGTTAAATGTTCAGAAGAAGAAACAAAAGTTGACATATATGCAATTAAATTGAGTTACATATTTGCTGAGCAAATATATAATTTATATCATCAAATCTCTTATTCTGCTCTCATGGCAAGTACAGTGCCAAGGTCAAAAGTTGACAGGCCAGTAAAACGAGACTTGATTTCCAGCTTCAATACTTTCTTACTAGTTCACTTCACTTACAAATTCTAGTTTCTGCACATCTAAGAGTGTAATAAAAATACCTTCTGTGATTATTGTGAAAACTAGATTCATAAATGATCTAGCATAGTTTGGTACAAATAAGCAAATGTAAGTGTTATCTTTTTGGTTACATTAAAGCATGTTTAGTGTGGCTGATTCTGTGCTATGTTCTTTAGATCTCGTAGGACAGAAGGACTTCAGGCAATAAAAATCCTTCTAATTAACAACCCTCAACTTTTAGCCTATAGCCAAAATAAGTCATCTCCTTCCAGTTGTCCTGAGGGACTCAGAGACTCCTGCTTTTTGAAGATCCTGGATTCCCGGCTTGGGCTTTGGCACCACTCAGATTCTTCCTTGAATAATCACACAGATTCCTCTTGTTCTAGTGGACCAAATCTCCCTAGATCTTCAGAGGTTTTATGACATTTCTGATTCCCCTGAAGGCTCACGCTATACTTCCCGAATAATCTTCCCTTGTCATGATCCTTAATCAGATTAACTGAGTCCCCTTTCCCTTACAAGGTAACATTTACAAGTTCCAGAATATATAAGAAATGTTATACTTGGTTCTTTCAGCCTGCTGCAAACACTACCCTGATAGAGATCATGTCTTTCCAAGCTAGAAATTAGATCTATAAAACAAATCCATTCTTTTTAATAAAAATTTCCTTACATAATTACTTTAATTAAAGTATATTTTTGAAATTAATGTTATTGGTATTTTTCTACATGATATTGTTTTATAAGTGAATCAATTAATATTTTAACAAGTTATAGCAATAGATACCACCCCATAACATAAAGGAACATAAAGGAGCATTGTATTAACGATGCTTATCTGGAAATAAATTAATTAAAAAGTGAATTCCTAATAATCAAGTGGTCACATTTTACTGTATTTACTAAGCAATTCCTGTAGTTTCTGAATCCCAGTGAGTGAGACTTATCACTCTATGGTTTGATTTCACAGGCAATGGCATAAATCGGAGCCCTAACTCTGAGATTCTGAATACCCTTGAAACTAAATTTCTTGAATAGCTCTTACAGGCCCTTCAAGGATATTGTAGAATTTCTATTAGTTGAATGCTTCCCATATTGCCTGCTGAGGCTATCATTAATCTCAGTGTTGTCTAATAACATGCTTCTTAATTGCTACCTGCCTTTTACATCAGAATATCTTTCATCTTCCAAGGGAGCAAACTATACCCTCCTGAGGCTACCAACAATATCCTTGAATTTTCTCCTTCTTTCTTAAAGACGTACAAGAATTTGTAAATAGAAGAGCCTTCTCAAGGGCCAGTCAAATAGCTCAGCAGATTGAAACATCAGCAGGCAGGTGCAGGGGCCTAGGATTCCATCCTCGGGCCTGCCGTACTGGCCCTGCCCACATGACACACTGAGAGGGCAACTGAGACTCAGTGTGGTGGCTTGCTCCTGTAATCCGAGTTCTTGGGAGGCTGAAAACAGGTGTATCACTATGAGTCTGATCTAGTACTAAGCCCCTGAATATGCTGTAGACCCTTCCCTAAAATACAAAAAAGAAAAGGGAAAAACAGATTTCCCATTCAAAGTATGCCCTTCTCCTCCAAAATAGTTCTACAGTTTACTGTGACAGTTTAGTAATCTCTGCTAGAATATTAAGGACATCTTTTGAGTTATGCATGAATCTAGTCTGTAGCGTAATAGAGTGCTGGCTTAATTCATCCTTAAATAATGCAAGTTAGTGTGGTTAAGATTCAAATATTTGGAATTAGATAGGCCTTGGGCTAGGCCCCAGTGGTAGAGAGACAAAGGGACACATCCTAGGAAATGCCATGAACTGAATTTCACTAACAAAATGACCATGTGGCCGCAAGCTAAGGACAGCCTGTACTAACAGTCTCCAGTCATTTTTTTGCAAGGTACACTGAAACCAGTGCTGGCCAATACCCTAATTATAGCTGTGCACTGGACATAACTCACCTGTTCTCCAGTTCTTCATACACATTAACTGTGGGATTCTAGATTGTTCTATGTTGAGTTTCTTATTTTGTTACAAAACGATAAATGACTGCACAACAGTTTTGAGCCTTACTCATATTTTTAAAACATATATGATAACAGCAAAGATAACAGCATATAGTGCTGTTCAAATTGATAGCTTTCTATTTAATCAGTGCTCATTTATCCATTTCCTTAGATGAAAATACTCTTCAATAAAGTAAGTATAATTTAGAACAAATCTATCAACTAAATTTTAACAAGCAACCACAAACCCAAAGAATATGAGCACTAAGTAATTTAATGAAAAAACAACATTTTTATAATAACACTTCTTTCAAATATCTGTTTTTTGAAAATAATAAACATAATGGCCATTGGTAATCATGCACACTCTTACCATTAGTGGTGTGACTGTCATTATGATATATTTACAGGCAATTCTTGTATAACAATCAAGAAAAATCTTTTTTTGTTGTTTTCATCTGAGCACTTATTAAATCAATATTTCTCAGCAAATATTTGATTTATTTTTAAATATGATCTTAGGTGCTGGTAAAAGAAAAGCAAGAATTTTATGGCAGTGTACATTAAAGAACACATCTTCAGCAGTATGTTTCATGCTTTATTTGAAATATAAGTAGAGGGGCCCGGCGAGATGGCTCAGTGGTCTAAAGCACCTTCTTGGGAAAGCTTGGGTGGCTTCAGGGACCACGGTTCAATCCCTGGCACCACATGCTGCACCAGCCCTGCCCTCGGGGCAGGCTGAGCCGGCCATAAAAATGACTGAATAAACAAAAAAAGGTTCTGAAACAAGAAAAAAAATTAAAAAATTTTAAAAAAATTCTTAAAAAAATGAAATATAAGTAGATTCTCATTACCAGTCATGAAAGCTCAAATGCATTTTCCTTAGAATCAAACTTCCATAAATAATACAAATTGTTTTAAAATAAAGTTAAAAATTCTCTATTTAAACTTGTTTTATAAGTGCATTCTTAAAAAATGATTTAAAAATCATTACATATGTTTCCTTCTTGCTTGGAGTATCTCTGTACACTTTCCTAAAACTTCTTCAAAATGTTCTCTCTTTCGTCTGTAGTCATTTCCAGGGAAAATGTCTTTTAATTTCAACATATATTATCTTGCATTATTTAAGAAAAAACAAATCTTCACAGCAAACTTTACTTTTATTCCCCCTGTGTGTAATAGTTGAAACCCTTAAAGATCTTTCTCATTCTACTTACTGAGCTGAAGAGACCTTTTACTATGTATGAGAAAAATAACCAATTAACTATTTTTAGTAAATCCTTGGGCCTGGTTACTAGTGCATTCACCTTTGAATTATCACTAGATATATGGTTTCTCCATAAACTTAAAGGTAATTTTCATACATATGAACACTTAGTCTTTAATTTTATGTAGAGAAATAAAAATGCTAGCAACTTATACATTTAATCAAAGTTTTAATATTAAATTCAATACTGTATTTCCTCTTGGAGATAAAAATTATATTCATAGTATAATCTCTAGAAAAATAAACATTGAATAAAAGAAAAATCCCTTTTGTTTTTACTAACTATAGTTATTATTCTGGTTTCCCCACCACGCTTGTCTTTCCAACTGAAGTATAAACTAAGTCTCAATGTGTGATAGTTGAAAGATTCTACTTTGGAAACTAATTTTCTTGACAGAGATATCTCATACTCAGAAATCTGCTTGAAATAGCCTAATAAATTGAAGCAGCAATTGCTTTTACTTGATGTTCTGCCTGAAGCTCAACATGTAGATGTACATAATTCTCCCCTAGCAGGAGGCAAATTTTGGAACTAGAAGAGCAAGACGAGCAAAGATCAAATTTCGGTCTGTAGTGAACAAGAAGATTGTTTTGGAAGAAATATAGCAAAGAGAAATGAAAACCAAGCAAGAACACTGTAAAACATGCTTTTGTTCACTAAACTTTGATGAATTGCTTTTCTCTCAATATAGTTTTCATCTGAATATAAAACAATAGTCTTAAATATTTAAAATCTCCTTATTTGTTTTTAAATGAAATTTTCATCTTCTTTCTCTCCTAAAAACTTTCAGATAGCTTCATTTTCTTAAATGCTTCCCAACTAATATGCCTCATGTCTAGTCTTTATACATGGTACACTATATATTATTCTCACATGTGAATACATACACCTGTTGGCACATAGAAGCACATGTGTAAATGCATACAGAAAGTGTGTTTGATGTACAATATAGTGAGTGCGATGAATTATTGTGACAGAGAATAGTAAACCTTCAAAAATTTGAAAATGTATTATCTTTCAGACTTGCTGAAATAAATGCCACCTATTGAGAATTGTTAGATCACTACTAGTCTACCTTTACACTTCTTTCTTTTTTTTGGCTTTTTGAGACAGGGTCTCACTGTGCAGTTGAGGCTGGCTTTGAGCTCACTTTTGTAGCCCAGGCTGGTCTCGAACTCGCAGCGATCCTCCTGCCTCAGCCTCCCAAGTGCTGGGATTACAGGCGTGAGCCACCACGCCCGGCTTTACACTTCTTTCTTACATGACCTACTGGAATAGGTGAACACTTCCTGACTCCAGACCATTAACAAATTAACACGAAGAGTTAAATTATATTATTTTTTGTGCTTTCTTATGATTTTTGAGACATATGAAAGGGAGCTAAATTTCAGGAAAAAGAAAACTAAAATTTTGATGGATGGAGAAATAAAACCAAAAGGAAAAAACATGTATCTATGAATAAATTTCATCCCCTTTGTTACAGCATCATCTTTATTCTTATCAGACAAAGAAAGCAATCCCTATGTGGCCTGTAAGCTCAATTGTACTTTGCACCTTAAGACAGGCCACATAATGTAAGAAACAGTGAATAGAGGTGGCCAGAGAGACAGCTCAGTAGAACAAATGCTTGCCTGGCAACAGAGGGTCCTGAGTTTAATTCCCAGTACCACAGGAAAAACAAAAAAAAAACAGCTAATGGAATGAGAGTAAACTGATACCTATACAGTTATGAATGAATGTTAGGTTATGATGCCTTATGATTGAAGAAACAACTTAACAAACTAGAGTGCCTTTCTCACATTCTTTATGCCTTTACTTTTACAGGCTTCACTCATTCACCGAACTAATTTTGCCAACAAATTTTCCTCCATCCATATTAGTTCTACATTTGTAACATATAAGTTGTTTGGTTATATTCTAGCTCTCACTTTGGGATCCCCCAACTTCCCAAATGTTTTTCAAGTTTACATAATTAAGATAGACACTTACTGCTATACAATTCAGGGTCTTGACAAATGCGATGTCATGTATTCACTGTGACCAAAGAGCACACGTGCCCTGCGGATCATCCTGCGCTTTGATCTGCTCAGCAATCAGCACTGCCAATAAACCCATGGCAAGCACGCATCGATTTTCTTTAGCTATGATTTTGACTCCCCCCCCAAAGAAAAAAAAAAAAAAACAGTCTGTCGTTGACATCAGACAGTAAGCAGCCCCTACATGGTCACGTCTGTCCCTGCACAAGGTGCACTCAGCAGCCCTGTGGACCGTTTCTTGGGTGGATGGGTCAGTTTCGGCCGGTGATGGGAGACATTCTGTGCCCCAGGCACCTTGTAGTTCATTTCCTCCATCGTCCATTGGATGTCTTCTTGTTGCATCTCTCAGTGGTATATCAAGGCTTTAATTTTCATTTGCAATGGAGCACTTAGTTCAGAAATATTGTTTCCTCTCCTTGTATTTTCAGAATTATGTATTTGTCATGTGTGCCTGATATTTAAAAACTATGTATGTTAAAATGTACTGGAGGGGGCGCGCGCCCGCCGGAGCCACAGCCGTCGCCACTGCTGCCGCCGTCGCAGTGGAGGGGCGAGCGCTTGCCCGCCCGCCACAGGGACCCCCCGCCCCCCGCCAACGCCGCCGCAGCTCCAGCTGCATGGCTGGATCCATGGAGGGACTGCACACGGGAGGATAGCCACAAGCTGCACAAGAGATGGCTCCAGCACCAGGCACTCATGGCCGAGCTGGCCCAGAATAAGGAGTGGCTGGAGAAGATCGAGAGGATTGAACCCAGTAAACATCAGGCTACCTCCCAAGAGCCCTTTTTAAGACAAGAGCTTGCTAAATTGCCAAGCTGGCCCTTAACTTGTGAAACTCCTGCCTCAGTCTCCCAAGCAGCTGAGATTATACAGTGTACCATTATGCCTGGCCCCTCGAGGGCCAGCAGCGGATGCAGGAGAAGCCGGAGCTGGCGGCCTCTGTGCAGAAGAAGCTGGGTGAGATCCGACAGTGCTGGGCGGAGCTGGAGAGCACGACCCAGGCCAAGGCGCGGCAGCTCCTCGAGGCCGGCAAGGCCGACCAGCTGGTGCAGAGCTTTGCTGAGCTAGACAAGAAGCTCCTCCACATGGAAAGCCAACTGCAAGATGTGGACCCCGGGGGGGACCTGGCCACCGTGAACAGCCAGCTCAAGAAACTGCAGCTTTCCTTCATCTGCTTAAAACCACACAAATAACGTATAAATATATTCTTTTGGTAAATATCTTACTGCCTTAGAAGTCTCTTAGTGAAACAGTCTCCCTCAGGCTGCTTCCCAATCCCACACTCCAAAAGGAACCACAGTAACTCTTTGTTGTGTGCATTCTTCTAGATGTTTCTTCCATGCCTTTGCAAGTATGACTGTGTGGGTTTTAATGTATTTCTTTTATTTACTGTTAATGTTTAAATTTTTGAGCAAATACATTTTCACGGTTTGGACATAAAAAAAAATGTACTGTTTCTCTACTTAAACAGAAATGTACAATTTTATGTTTTTGTGTATCAGTTAAAATTAATTTACATGGCCATGAATAAAATAAAATATTTATAGAGGAATAATTGTTTATAATTTGTACCGAAGCTTGAAGAAGAGTCCCACTCAAACAGAAAGTAACATAACAGAGTGAAATTAGTATCTTCTTCAGTATCACAATTATAGTCTTAAATAGCAGAACAGATATTCCTTAGTTATTCTAATTTATGGATGTTAATTACCAAGTGAATCTTAATTATAAAATAAAGACAAAATTATTTTTACAATAAAACTGTAGTATGCAATACCATAGTACAATGCCCAGTGGTATAGCTCATTGGACTAAGCACTTGCTTAGGTAAGCTCAGGGGCCAGGGTTGGATCCCTGGCACTGCATGCCACACTGGCCCTGCCTGCCCAGAGGTTCTGAGCTGGCAATGGAGTCCAGGTGTGTGGCACACGCCTATAATCTCAGCACTAGGCAGGCAGAAATCAGAAAGATCACTCTGAGTCTGGGCTGCACAGTGAGACCCTGCATAAAAAAGAAAGAAAGTACAACAAACAAACAAACAAACAAAACAAAACAAACTTTTAAAAACAGTGTAGTAGAAAACATGTCTAGCATTTATTAGCATTTATTTCCTGGATAGATTCTAGAATAGAGTCTGGTATATGTACTTAATCATTTAAATCATACCAACCAAGCCGGGCGTGGTGGCTCACACCTGTAATCCCAGCACTTGGGAGGCTGAGGCAGGAGGATCGCTGCGAGTTCGAGACTAGCCTGGGCTACAAAAGTGAGCTCAAAGCCAGCCTGAACTGCACAGTGAGACCCTGTCTCAAAAAGCCAAAAAAATAAATAAATAAATAAATAAATAAATAAATAAATAAATAAATAAATCATACCAACCAAAATGAAAGTTTGTGACATTTTTGGCATGCAGATGCTGAGTAAAAGAAAAAAAAAAAATCAATTCCTTTTCGGGAATGAAGTCTCAAAGCTAATTAGTTCTCTTTTTATAAATACAAAGCAAGAATATGACATATAATGCTTGTTATTCACAAACATTAGTAAACCAAAAAGTTAACATTCATTGACTATTTCACATAAACCTAATACAAAATAAGCTGAAAACAGCAAAATGACTCAAAATGCCCAGGATTGGACAATAACTAACTAACTAAATACATACTTACATACATACATACATACATACATAGCAGACAAATGCAGAATGAGGCATTGTGTATTTCTGAGTGAAATCTACTGGAATTCTCTGAAAAGACCCTGAGTGCACCTATTTGCAGCCCCCATGGAGTCACAGGAGTAGAGACAGGACATTGCCCGGATCTGTGAAGATCTAAAGAAAGAAAATTTTTCTTTCAGCGTTTTAGGATAAGAGCATTGAAAATAATATACATTTGTGAACCATCGTGAAGAGTATTCATCCTTTTGTAAAACTCACTAAAAGAATATATGCAAAACATAGAAAATATCACAGGCAACTATTTTAGAAAAACAGGATTTGGTGATTAAAATGTCTTAATTACAGGGATTAGAACCCAACTTTTATTCTTTTCTTCCTAAGAAATTTAAACATCCATCACAACAATGAAAGGGTCTTTATGCCATTTCTATCCAGCTTATACCTGATTATTCACTATTAGGGATTTATATCTGCCCTCGGCACCTGACTGAGAATTTCTTTGAGTCCTCACTGAGCAATTATCCTCTTTAGCAGTAGGAAGGAAATAATAAGAGCGCAGAGCGTAACTCACATTAAGTATTCTTTTTCTAACCCATTTTTAACACAACGGTAATTCCAACTGCTAAACGATCCAGGCTTCCACTTAATGCTGCGGATCAGTGCTATCTAGCAGATGTTAACAAGAGACATCAGTTATATCGATGCAAATACAATGTTCCCAGGAGTTCCCATGTGCCCAGAATTATATTTCTTTTTTTTTTTTTTTAATTTTATTTATTTATTTTTTTCTTGTTTCAGAACCTTTGTTTTGTTTATTCACTCATTTTTATGGCTGGCTCAGCCCACCCCAAGGGTAGGGCTGGCACAGCATGTGGTGCCGGGGATGGAACCGCGGTCCCTGAAGCTGCCCAAGCCTTCCTAAGCAGGCGTTTTAGACCACTGAACCATCCCGCCAGGCCCCATTTCTTAACTGTTGTGAATAAACACAAATTCAGTGGCACTTTGCTCTGGGTGTATCTAAATAGCTTATGATGCACAGAACCTTAGGCATAAGGGACAACATCCTATATCAGCTTTTGGCTGGCACTGTGGAGCCTGAAAGGAAGGAAGGGCCTGGGGAAGGGTGTGTGGACCTCGCCTCCCATTTGAGTTCATGGGACCCTTCACACTTTTAAGTGTGTATATCTCACTGCCAGACATCTGATTCATTTAGATAGTTAGGTCATGATTCAGTAAGATGGAAGGAATAATTTCAGGAAATAAAGAGACAAAACTTAAACTTATGTTAGGTTTAGTTAAAATCAGATCATTGGAAAGAATTGTTAACTAGGGAATTGTGTCACAGAAAAACCATCCGTCTACAGCCAGTTGCTACTAGGTAGAATCAAATTCAGCCTTCTGGTGGAACTTCTCCATTCTCTGAATAAGTGCTAGGAAAGGAGAATGAAACGTAATGTGCAGAGAACAGAAAGCTGAAGAAAATCAGTTCCGAAGAGGAGCAAGGACAGCCCAAAGTTATGAAGTCAGCAACGGGTTAAGGATTACAGAGTGCTGCAGCTGAAGAGACGCTACAGACACTAGACAGCCACTGTTATGGGCAGATGGGTAGACACTGCCTATAGGTAAATGAATACACAGAAAGATGTCTCTAGAAAAGCAGATACTCAGGCTGGGGACATAGTTCAGTAGAAGAAGTGCTTGCCTGGCAAGCGCAAGGTCCTGAGTTCAATCCCCGGTACCACAAAAAATAAATAAATAGATACACACTGTTTGTCCAGGATAGATATTATAGCTATTTGAATTTCATTTCTTTGTCTGTAAAATTTCTTTGTGTAGAAGGAAACTGAGACAGTGCACTAGGCATAAAGTTATAAAATAAAAAGTTTTAGTTACAGGACTGGAAACAGTAGTGTAATGTTCATGTTTTAGTGAGGATTACGAAATATAGGAATAAGCGATTAGTACCAGTAATACTAACTCTGTAATGAAATGAAATATTCTGTCCCTATATGTTCTCTAATGTGCAAAGATTGCATGTAAATATGTAAGTGCTCACTATTATATTTGTGAACAAAGAACATGTGTTACATTTTAGTAGTTTTCTAAAATATGAAGGTACAATAACTTCTTTATATTATTTCCCAAATCGATTACTCTTTACTTATGGCTAAGCCAGGATCGGTGATTACTGAAAAACATTATCTGTTTATTTAAAAATAAAACTGACTATGGGTAATAACCAGCTCTAAAGTTAACTGTTGGGCCAGGGAGAGACAGCTCAGTGGCATAAACGCCTGCCTGGCAAGTGCAAGGACCTGAGTTCAATCTCTAGGTCCAAAATAAAATGAACTGTCAATTAAACATCAGAAGTTCTACAGAATTGAAACTTTCTTCCTTGCCTTGTGTATTTCACATTCTGTGTGCAAGAGAGAAACAGAGGAACGGGGAGAGGGACACAGGCAGAGCAGGAAACAGAGAAGCCACTGCTTGGGTTCCTTGCTCAGCGGCAACAGATGGCTTTCTCATTTTCCTGCCCACATAACAGTTTATCTATTGATTTTTTCATACAACAGGATTTATTGCCTTGCTCACTTTTATTTTCTCACACGCTCTCCTGTAAGGAAAATTGTTTTACATTAGCCAATCCCTCTCCCGAGCAAATATCAAAATGTAGACTTTTGTTTTCTGCACTGTGGGGAAAACGCACAGCCGCAGCACACAGTGTTATTTATTTGTGTTTGGTGTTCTGTTTGCCACAAAGCAGCAAGCATAAATAACAGCTGGGAGAGGACAGAGACTCAGTCTTTAATAATATTGTTTTGGGAATACATCACCTAGCATTGAAAATGTCATATAAAATTCATATCCAGAGCTGTTTACAGAATGAAAAAGAGAACAGTTGCACTCTACAGCGCTGGCACAATTCTCCAGAACACTGACAAAGATACCGCATGCACGGTCTTTTTTTTACCCTTCTTTTTGGTATCCCGGGATATCTTTCAGGGTTATATTGATTTTCATTCTGGCTGTGGTTGATGAATGCTGCAGGAAGTGGTCAGGTGTATTAGTGTGGAGCTGAATAGAAATATCAATGCATCTCTGAAGTCGTCCTGTTGTAGGGAGTGGAAGGTGTAGCAAAATCAGCCCACCCGCTGACTTTATCTGGCGTTATATGCACGCATTAAACTAATCTCCAAAACTGACAGCCTTGCCGACTAGTTAACAAGAAACTTGACATTCCTTTCAACACTCGCTATGGTTTTTTTTTTTGTTTTTTTTTTTTTGTTTTTTTTTTTGTCTTTTTAAGACAGGGTCTCGTTATGCAGTTGAGGCTGGCCTTGAGTTCACTTTTGTAGCCCAGGCTGGTCTCAAACTCGCACTGATCCTCCTGCCTCAGCCTCCCAAGTGCTGGGATTACAGGCGTGCGCCACCACGCCCGGCTCGCTATGGTTATTAACTACCTGTCAGCAACTTCTGTCCACCCATACAACGGTAGTGTTTTCTGAGAACGTTAGCGATCTTTTTAAAAAAAGATTTAATCTCTGGGTTAAGTGTGTTCACCTTATAAATTTGCTTCCAAGAAGGTACATTCTTTAGTAATTGGCTCTTGATGATAAGGATTTCTCACTCATTACCCGAAAACTGAAACTATAATAGTTGGAGAACAATTCCATTGTAGTAAAATTTGTCATCCTAACTCTATTCCCAAGGTTTAAAAATTTCTCATTAGCATAATGTTTCCTATTTTCTCTCTTGGCAGCTGTATTTTTCTATTCTAGTAGCTCATTTTCCACCATCCACAAATTCTCTTTTTTGTATTGGATTGGCTTTTTTCACCATATGACAATACACTATACAGACTTCTCTGAACCTCTTAAAATCGCCAACACATTGTCATTCAGATAAACAGTGATATCCAATTAGCACGTGGTACAAATTCCTTAATTTCTAAAAAAAAAAAAAAAAAAAAAAAAAAAAAAGTTATATAATTACATAGAAACAATGGATAATCATTTGTTCTGCTGGACATCTTTTTAACTTTTTAAATTATAAAATATATTTAAGAATTATTCATGAATCCAGAGATGAAAACAGGTGCAATGTCATGGACGCTTGTCACTCAGTGTAGGGGTACACACAATTAGTCCCAGTGCCTGGGAAGCTGAGACAGAAGCATCACTGTGAGTCTGAAGCCAGCCTGGGCTACATAGTGAAACCATGGTCTTCATAGCAAGTTCAAGGCCAGCCTGAATTACACAGTGAGACCCTATGCCAAACCACCCCCAGCCAAAAGAAGAAGAAATGAACACCTATCAAGTCACTTCAACTTTAATCAAAAGTTATCTTATTCTAGCTTTTAGAGCATGTGTACCATTTTGGTTATCTTCAGCAGTTCCCACTTTTGCTGAAATCTTACAATTACAGGACACATGATGAAAATGTCGACTTAAAGATATCTCTGAGAGTCCAAGCACTAATACACTTCAGCATATTCGATAGCTATGTGCTCTAGGAAGAACTACTGTGAATAAAAAATCTCCACATATAAGTGGAGATCATCCTAATGTCAAGATAATAAAAATTTGGTTAGTCTTTGTACCTTTAGTTCTGGAAAACAGGGACACACATTAATTTGTGCTATGTGACTGTTGTTTTGAGAAATTAATTATTAGTTACCTGAAACTACTGAGTGAATCTTACTGTTTAACACAGAAAACATAAAGAGAAATGTAGTCTCTTATTCACTTCCTTTCAGCCAAACTTCTCACACAGGGACTCCACTTGCATTCTTTGAAAAATTTCCTCAGGGGCTTCGATTTTTGATCTGGACTGAGAGCTTCTTTGAGGTATTGCAAAACTCGCCTGTAGTGTCATCTTCTTCTGCTCTTTTTTTTCACTCTTTCCTAATTGCATTATCCAGCTGCCCTCTTCTCATTGGGATACAAGGAAAAAATATTTTCATGCATGTATCAAACCATATTTATCTTTATATGTTATTATATGGGAGAAAGATAAAATTGCTAATAATTTCATCTGAGAGGTTCAACAGTGTCTCTCATTTCCCACTGGAAGTTCTAAACAATGAATCAGTAATCTGTTTGCCTCCTTTATTGAGTTTTCTCAGTGACAGTATTTCTTAGTTAAGTGTAATCTCACAACCAGACATGCACATTGCTCCAGTCTATCAACCTTGTTCAGATCAATCCAGTCTTACTTGTATTCCTGTGTGTGCATTAATTTCTACATAGCTGCATCACCTGCGAAGCTTCCTTTTGCAGCACCACAGTCAACATACTGAATGGTCTTCAGCACCGGGAGCAGCCCTCCTCTTGATATGACTGCCGTCTCTAACTATGGGCCAGCAGTAAGCTGTCCTACATATCTAGAAGTTTATTATTTCTAAAACATTTTGTAGGGCTGGCAAGATAACTCAGTGGTCTAAGGTGCCTGCTTAGGAAAGCTTAGGCAGGCTCAGGAGTTCACAGTTCAAGCCCCCAGTACCAAAGGAAGCCATATATATATATATATATATATATATATATATATATATATATATAAAATGAAGCCTTAGATAATGGATTTTTTTTGGTCAGCGTAACTTCTTGATGACCTGAATTTTTTTTTCCAAGAGACATTATTTCTTCACATTGCTGACTGGTATTCAATGGTATGAATGTAGGACAGTAAAAGTTGATGCTTTTTAACCTTCAAAGGAGATATAGATAGGTTCTTTGTCCCAATGAAGCATATGTTTGTTTTTTGTTTTTGTTTTTGTTTTTTTGCCAAAGGATGTGTGTGTGTGTGTGTTTATGTACATACAAATACAAATATAGTTTTTTTGTTTTTGTTTTGTTTTTATTTCTCTGGGAGAAATGCCCAGAAATACAAGTTCTGGATCATTTGGTAGCTCTAATTTTTTTACATTAGCCAACTGTATTATTATTAGTCAGTTAGAAAGGTATGAGTGATCCAGTATTATCACATATTTATCAGCCATTAGTTCTTGCCATTACTTTACAGTTTAGCCATCCTAATAAGTGCTTAATACCTCATGGTTTTTATCTTACACTTTCATAATGAACTAAGAAGTTTACCGTTTTCCACATATGTGATCTTTGTCCTAGTCAATAATAGATGTTTATGTCTTCTGTCCATTTTAATATTGAGTTTCAAAGTTAATATTTGTTGTTCTTGTCGTTCAGGATCTACAGGGTCTACAGGGTCTTGCTATGTGGATGGAACTCATACGGATGCTCCTGTTTTCAGGCTCCGAAACGCTGGGATAACAGGTGTGCACTACTGTGCCCCGTCTCAATCACCATCTTAGCGCACCCCGAGGGTGGGGTGGTCACTACACTGTGGATGGAACCCAGGCCACTAAGCTCTGCCTAAGCAGGCGCTTTAGTTGGCTGAGCTATCAGACTGGCCCTCAAAGTTATTCTTAACCCTAGAAAACATTTCAAGGCCGGCCAAATAGCTGAGCAGATTAAATCTCCTGCAAACAGGCACAGGGGCCAGAGATTTGATCCTCAGCCCTGCTGTGCCAGCCCCTTGGGTTCCAAGGGTAGAGAGGCTTCTCAAAGAGGGCAATTGAGATTGGGTTTGGTGATGCAGGCCTGTAGTCCCAGCTCTTGGGAGGCTGTAAACAGGGGGATCACTACAAGTCCAATCTAGGAGTGAGACCCTGAACACCCTTTCCCTAAAAATACAAAAAAATAAAAAATAAAAAAATAAAAATTCAGATAAACATTTTAAAGATATTTTCCCATTCTGCTTATTAAATATTATTTTAACATTATGAGGTCTAACTTTTCTCTCTTTTTATTTCATAGATTACGCTTTTATTGCAAATGCTGAGAGCTTTTTGCCTAGCCACAGATCATAAACATTTCCTATCATTTTTTAAAAGTCTGCAATTTTCATGGTTTGTCATTGAATCAGTGTTTAATTTTCAGTTAATATTTGCATAAGTTGTGATTTTTAAGTAAAGGTTTATTTTCTGCCTAGACATATCGACTGTTCCAGAATCATTTGTTAAAATGACTATCTTCCTTCAACTGAACTACTTTCCACCGTTTCAAAAATCAATTGTGTATATTATTTTAGTCAATTTCTAGGTCTCTAGCCTGTTCCATTGATCCATGTAAGTACCTCTCCACCAATAATATGCTGTTTTAATTACTGTGCACACACAGACACCCACACCCACACCCACCCACCCACCCATACACACACTACACACACACACACACACACACACACACACACACACAGGGGCAAACAGAAACACACCCCCTCAAACACATGTAAGTTTATATTTCCCCACTTGGGCCTTTTCTGAAAAACCTTTATCTATAAAAATGCCTGCTGGGATTTAGACAAGATTTGCCTTCAAGCTATAGAACCCTAAGTACAGAGCTGACACCTGCTATCTGTTTAGTTAGAAAGGCAACTTGTGCCTTTCCATTCATTTGGGCCCTTGCTTTCTTTAGCTAGAATTTTATAAATGTCTGTGTACAGACTTCATGATTTGTTAAATACATACATAGATGATACCTTATTTGTTTTTTTTTTTCTTGTTTCAGAACTTTTGTTTGTTTATTTATTTTTATGGCCAAGGCTCAGCCTGCCCTGAGGGCAGGGCTGGCGTAGCATGTGGTGCTGGGGATCGAACCGCGGTCCCTGCAGCAGCCCAAGCTTTCCTAAGCAGGCGCTTTAGACCACTGAGCCATCCTGCCGGGCCCATGATACCTTATTTGGAAAGACTCTGAATGGTATTGAATTATAAATCTATTTCCTCTTCAACAATGTATAGAAATGCAACTGATATTTGTGTGTTTATTTTTCATCTTACAGCCTTATTAAACTCAGTAGTGCTTTGAGCTTTTAGCAAATGCTGCAAGATTGTCTATGTAAACAATTAAAATCTATAGAAGTTTATTCAATCATACAAATATGTCAGACATTTTACTGTTTCCAGAGACATTTCTAATACAATGAGCATAGGATCATTGAAGACACACACTATTATGCTTTTCACCCTATCTGCATAAAACAATTTAATTCTTCACCATTCAGGTACGATAATGGTAAATTTTTTCAGTTGATTGTCCTTTCCAAGTGGCAGTAGTGTGCTTATATAATGGGTTGAACATTGTGTCGTAGATGGAGTGCAACTTTGTCAAATTGTGCTAGCACTGACTTTTACTTATTGCAAGGAATTATTCCTGAGAGATCAAGTACCCGACAGGCTCTTCTTCCGTTCACCTTTCCATCTGCTGTCTTGTCTCCAGGCCTCAGAAGTCTTGGTTTCTAAGGGTAGAGAGGCTTCTCAAAGCAGGAAGCCTGCTTCCGGGAGCACAGCTTTCCTATTGGCTGACTCTTGCTTACCTTGCTTGACAGCTGTGGATTAAGTAAGTCTCAGGCCTGATGGAGGACAGGGAAGTTTCCAGATCCTTCCTCCCTCTGACACTGACGTGTGGGCCTGGCTTGTCAAGAAGGGACTAACTTGATCGAGGTGAACCAACAATCAACCTGAGCAATTGTCTGCTTCATCAGGGCACCCAGAAACTCAATCTGAGTGTAACTTCCATTCCACTGCCACTGGGATGCTTTCCTCTGTGGCACTAAAGGACCAAAGCGGCTGTCTTCCATGCTTTAAGCACTCCCAGATTCTCCTTACTTAGATTATATTTTGTGCTTTGCCAGTAATTACAGTAGTACTTGGCAAGGACAAACAGGAAAAGCAGGCCTCCACCGTTTTGTACACACTGAGAGCTTTTTCTTATATATTTTCATGGTGCTGAAATTTTACTAATACCTGTGCAGATAACGATTTAAAACTGTTTTGTCCCTCCACATTGGATGAATACTACCAATTTGAAGAGCTCTCTTTATCTTCCACAATGACATTGTCTTTCCCTCATTTCTTTCATAACTTCCTCCCCTACATTTCATGTTTTTTCTTTCTTTCACTCTGAAACCCAGATGACTGGAATAGTAGCTCATCTTCGCGGATCAACTATTGTTTTGCTATTTTCTTTATCCTCTGAAATTGTTTATAACTTTATTCTTCACTTATACATTCTAAAAACATTACTGCCTCATGCAAGCACTTACACTATTTTTATTTATTTATTTATTTATTTATTTATTTATTTATTTATTTATTTTCCGGCATGTAGAGAGCCAATTTTTCCAGCACCATTTGTTAAAGAGGCTGTCTTTCTTCCAGTATACATGCTTGGCCCCTTTGTCAAAAATAAGGTGGCTGAGTGTTACACTATTATTTTTTAATTCAGCAATCTTTCGTTTAATCTCTAATACTATTTTTCCAAATCATGTCTGCTGCACCATTGTGTTTTCATTTTTAGTATATATGCCTCCAAGAAAAACATGATTATATTTTCATTAAACAATAACAATGCCTTCTAAGGTTCTCATAATGAATTGCATATTATATTTTTTTTCTTTCTTAAGTTATCTCTGGTTCACCCACAAACGAGCTTTTATTTTCTCTTCACTGCTTTTTACTCACTTGCTACCTGTGGATCTCTTCTGTTAAGCCTGCAAAAACTCTTTACCATCTAGGCGGCTGGGAATTGACTCCATACCTGAGTGGGGCCTGTCCCTCATTTTCAGTGAGCTTAGGTTCGCCGTCCACGAGCGAGGTCTTTCCTATGCTTTGGCTAGCGCAAGGTCAGCTCACACAGGTTTGCTTAACTCACGTCAATGCTGGGGCGAGCTGCCTGCCTGCAGCGTGTTTCCCCTGTGTCGTGCACCCAGCCGTACAACTATTTCCACTGTTAAGCTCCAACCAATCCCCCGTTGCCAACACCTCTTCTCACCTCACTTTTCTAAGAAACTGCCAAAGAGAAATCCAGATCCTTCCTGTCTGGAGCGTCGAGCGACCACTCGGGCCTCACTGGCCTCTCCCTCCTAGCTTCTTCCTAGAGCTGAGTTTTTCTTTTAAGTTTTATCTATTTTCTTTAAGAGAACTTTGTTCCTTTCACTGTTTTATTTATTTATTTATTTATTTATTTTTATTTATTTATTTTTTTCTTACTATTTCTGCTCTGGGTGTGAAATTGGGGAACAATCGGAAGTAAATGCTTGTGATGTCTTTTGTCCTGAGCTGTAAGCCTCTATATAGCATTTAAGTGCTGAATTACCTTCTTATAAAGATCTATTTCCCAGCAGAAAAAATCTCTTCAGTGTGATGCTTACCAATAATCTTTAGAAAAGAGAGTAAAACTGCTGTCTGTTACAGCATTCTTTCCATGACAACCAAATTATAGATGTAATTTCCTCCAAAGGTTAGAAAGAGAAAGTAGTCATTCAATTCCCTTGCACTTCTATAGATACATTTTTAGAAATTTCTTTTGATTTAGACTATAACAATGCCAGATAAAATAGTCTTGCATTTCTCCTATCCGTGTGATTTTAATGTGCTAATATTCCTGATCTTATTGTTGTATATCAGTAATTATTATTTTCAAAAACTTGAAATATATAGCAGAATAAATGTCCCCCCAAAATCCAGTACTACTTATTTGCATATCATATCTGGAACTACATGTATAACATTGCCTTTTTTCTAATAATCTGTTAATAACTAAAATTCTGATTTCAACTTTCAATTTTATTTCCATGTGCTTCAGTTCCTTACTAGAGAAGAGGATCCCGGCTAAAGAGGTGTCTCTTTTTCTTAATAGTTTACATCCAATTCTATGTATTTAACTTACGTTTGCAATATCAGCAGTGAAACTGAGGATTCTCTAGTTTCACTGGCCTGCTTTGTTTGCTAATAGTTAAACATTATTATATATTTATTCATTCTAGAAATGTTTTTAAACATTACATGACATATTAAATTTAATGCATATTGTTGTGTATTTCTGTCCCTCTTCTACTTTTATTCTAATAATTGAGCTATATAAGGACTGATTAAAATAAATGGTAAGTGTATAATTTTTTTTTAAATTACAATAAAAGATGAAGGGCATTAGTCTTCCCCAAAATAGCCACCACAGCTACATATATGACACAGTCTTTGTCACTTTGTGAAACACATGCAAAAGGTCTCTTTTTCTAACCGTTTGGCTAAAATGCCAGGGTCAGTGCTGGGAAGCATAGGGCAGAAAGGCAGGTTTCTGGAAGCGCTGCAGTGTGCCCTCAGGCATTTTCCTAACTGGATCTGGCACTATATGACTTCTGGAACTTCCCCTAAAGTTTAAGTGACTATGAAGACTGAATGTATTCCAGATGTCACTACAGCCCTGGCAGCACAACTAAGGCCACCAGGAAGCAGGACTTCCAAACTGCCTGAAAAAGCAGTAAGAATGATAGGGTGTGCTTGAAGTAAAGTGGGATATCATGAGGATTAATGACAATGTGTCTTTCATTGTAATAGATTTTGAAAAATTTAAACATGGACTATATCTTTCAATCATACCTCATAGGCACTTTTGAGACCATCACATTATATAAATGAAATACATATTTGAAAACATATATAAAAAGATGACATATAGAAAACTGGTGCAAAAAATTTAACCTGGAAAAAATTTATATTAGTGTATTCAGTTAACAAACTTATGCGCAGTAGTCAGTTCAACACATCTACTATATAATCACCCTTAATGCTTTTCTAATTGAACTCCAACATTTTCAAAAGTATGAAGGTCCAAATAATAATTATTTGACCTTCTAAATTCATGTCATTGAATCTACATTAGATTCACTTCTGACCATTTACATATAAGCTTCAGTTCACTTAATGGCAACCTCAAAAAGCAATTGTTGGGCTGGCCAGATAGTTCAGTAGATTAAAGAGCCTTCTTAGGCAGACACAGGGACCAGGACTCAATCCCGTGGGTACCATGCTGGCCCCACCCCGGGCATGTTGAGATGGCCATTGAGACTGGGCGTGGTGATGCGTGCATGCCTATAATCCCAGGTCTTGCAAGGCTAAAAACAGGATGATCATTAGGAGTCCCATCTATGTAGTGAGAACCTGTAGACCCTTTACTGAATGCATAAAATAAGTATATACTTAAAAAAAAAAACAATTGTTTTCTGAAAACGAACTCCTTCCCAATGGAAAAAGCTAAAACATACCACATGTACTCTGCACAAATACTGCTTTACTCTTCATTTTCTCCCACCCTTCCGTGAGGCTCTACCTGAACGATGTTGCTGTCATTGTTAACAGCAATGGAGTAAGGTTAGTGGGGTGGGAATGTATAACTTGTTTTGGAAATTAAATCATGACCATATCTCCATCAGCCCTGATGTCCTTATCATCTTGCTATATGAGAAAAATAGATTTCTGCCTGAGTTACTATATGCATTCCTTCCTTATATGAAACTTATGCATTTAATTTTATAGTTTCTTTACTTTACAATTAAATAAACACATTCTGTTTTCATGATATGGAAATCATATAATATTAAAATGCTTTTTTATTTGTAAATTAGAGAAGTCACATAATACATGTACCATGCCATTTCAAATAAAGCCATATTTTATACCTTGCTAGAGATGTGACATGTGTTTGCTAAATGTCACTGAATCAGTGCGACTCAAAGACAACTTTAGAGAGAAGAAAGACATCTAATTGAAATATAGTTTAGTTGGAAAGAAGACAGTTTGTCAGGTGGCCTAAAGGTGTAAATATATTTAAGACATAGATATTTAAAGGCAGAATTATATGATGTTTAAAGAACAGCAAATAAATCAACACTTCCTTTTTCATATTGCATAAACTCTACTGACAGTGGAGAGTTTGTAAATCACATTCTCCGTGTGTCACATTAGCTGAGTGTCTAGTGCATAGTAAGCATTTGAAAATATTTATTAAATAAAAATCCACAGAAATTCCCTCCTGAAAGGAGTCACATGCCCTGGAACAGTAGGAAAGGAATAGTAAGGACATATGTGCATCTTCTTTAAGAATAATTTTTTTAGTTGTTGCTGTAATTCTAATAAAAAGGCTTCTATTAACATGAGAATACTTAACTTTCTATAAAACTGAAGGCAATCTTTCCATGAAAGAGCAAATAGCTCAGTGGATTAAAGTGCCTGTAAGAGGTTTGATTCTCAGCCTTGCCTTGCCAACCCTGCCCCCTCGGGGGTGCCCTGAGATTGCAATTGACTGCAATGGTGGCATGTGTCTGTAATCTCAGCTCTTGGGAGGCTGTAAACAGGCCAATCACTATAAGTAGATGCTCCCCTAAATTAAAAAAAAAAAAAAAAGAATTTGTCTAATTTGTCTACCTTTATCAGCATTACTGAATAGCTATAATTTACAGGGGATTAATGAACTTTTAATATCTACCGTGATGGACATTATAGAATGAGAAATAAATGAGAAATATTAAGTATTTGATCCAATAAATTAATAAATACTTTAGCAACTTACATAATTTTTAATATTTAGGACATCAATAAAAAGACATAGGAATCAGAAACAATATTTCAAGAAGAGCTTTTTTAATGTTATATTTACAAAAATAATGATTATTACAGGCCAGCTGAATCGTGTAAGTCATAAAATGTAGAGATTTAACTTTCTCAATTTATATCAATATATCCTCCAAGATAATATATATTCTTAAAAATTAAATCTATCCATCTAACACATTTCATTTTATTCTGAAATATAGCTTACTTTTACATAAAGTCATTCTTCCAATTTCTGTTGGTAATCAACTGTGACATTAAATGGCATAAATCTCTGCTGAATTTATTTCTTGCTTCTTCCAAGAAAAGGAAAATAAAATACATCTAAAATTGGTGATTATAGCATGCACACAAGACTCTCACTTTTGTTGTTAAGTTCTTGGAAGTTTCTATTTGGCTTTAAACTTGTTTGCTGCTTATCTATAGCAATAAAAGAAAGTTTGCTTTACTTTTGAACTAAAGACAGTTTAAAATCTGCACTATTTTATTATTTCTGATCAATTTGAAAAGCAACGCTCAAAGTTACATTTGTGCTTTCTAACTCACATGCCAGGAAATGTTACCCAACACAACGCTCACTACAACCATCATAGTGAGACCATGTACCAAAACAATAAATTAAATAAAGAAAATTTTATTCCAAACAGTTGCTGAAGTTAAGGTACTGATTTTTAAGTTTTGTCTTTCCAGCTTGGAAATGCTAAGACATCACATTAACTACATCTAAATTCCCAGGCAGCACAGTTGCATAGTCAGACCATAAGAGTGCTTCCCCTGAGTCTATCCAGAAGGAACATTTATGAAAGTATTTTTTTACCCATGCAAACTGAACAATACTATAATACTTACCCATGAGAAGGGACCATTGATATACTTGTAACTTACTTAATGGGGAGTTTTGAATCCAAGAACTTCTAAAATTATAAATTTGAGGGTAGAATTTCATGAAGACAATTTCATATAAAAATAGGTAAGACTATAATTAAAACCTCAACTCCTATATCAGAGGCTTAAGAATTATGAAAGCATTTTCATTCATTCCTGTCTATTAGAGTTATTTACTAAAATTTTAAAAGAATTCTCAAACCATACAGAAATTCCCCTCTGTATAGTTGAATTGAAAATTTTTGAAATGATAATTTGATTACCATCACTGGCAAGATAGCTCACCCAACTAAGCATCTGCCTAAGCAAATGCAGAGACCTTGGTTCAATCCCTGGTACTGCATGCCACACCAGCCATGCCCCAGCTGTAATCACAGTGCTGGGGAGACTGAAAACAGGTGGATCACCACAAGTCCAAGATACGCAGTGGGACCCTGGATCAAAACCATAAATTTTAAAAAAGAAAGAAAGAAAGAAAGAAAGAAAGAAAGAAAGAAAGAAAGAAAACTTTATTCCAAACAATTGCTGTCAACTTCACCCATGTCATGTTCTGTGTCTCATTATTTTTCTAAAATTTACAGAAGAGGTTGCAGCATAGAGGTAGAAATTAATCAAGTTTTCAGGAATCCATCTACTCTTCTTATTTAAGGCTAAATGTTAATGAACAGACCTTGCTGCCCTATTTAGCTCTGGTGTTTGCAAGTTGGCCACATCCTGGGAAGGTGTCGAGCAAGTCCGCTGGAGCTGCCAGCCAGCTGCATCAGGGCATGACAAACTGGGACTCGGAGAAAACGTTGGCATAGAATGTCCTTCCTTTTGGCTCCATCCTTTAATTTATCTTACACATTTCATGGAAACATATTTGTACTATTAATTTTGGTTTTTCCAAGGCAATTATTTTCTTCTTTTTATTTCAGTAACTTTTCTATTCCTTTTCTGGTTTTTCTTTTTTTAATATATTTGGTTGTTAGACAGTCTCACTGTGCGGCTCATACTCACAGTGATCGTCCTGTTTTTAACCTCCCCGGTGCTGGGGTTACAAGTATGGTTCACTACTCTCGGACTCTGTGGCTAGCTCTGCCTCCCCCGGGGGCAGTGCTGGGGCAGCAGGTGGGGCTGGAGATCCAGTCATGGTCCCTGCATTTGCTAAAGCAGGTCTTAAGTCCACTGATCTATCTTGCTGGCTCCTCAAGATAATTCTTCACATTTTTGCCCCATCGCTTTCAACTGAGGATTGAAATTCTTTCCCGAACCCACGTACAGAAACATTCCCCTTGTCATCTCCTGCTTCCAGTTCTATTTCCTTATCCCAGATGTCCGTGAAATAGCTCCTGTTCCAAAATATAGAAAAGAAGAAGAAAGACTGGGATTTCTCGTCTCAGGAAGACCCGATGTATGTCAAACCCTTAGGAATAATTGTCCCCAGCCCTTAGAAACCAAAATTTTGTTTTAGCTCTGATGAAATATTCTGATTAGCAATAGATAATATTAGATGAATAAAGATATTCAGGAAAATATAATAAAACGAATAGTATAGGGGCTGAGGAGATAGCTCAGTGCTCTAAACAACTACTTGGCAAGTACAAGGGCCAGGGTTGGATAACTGGTACCACATGCCATGCAGGTCCTGTGCTGAGCAAGCCACTGACACCAGGTGTGGTGGTGCACACTTGTAATACTAGTACTACGGAGGCTGAGACTAGAGGATCACTAGGAGCTTGACCTGTGCAGGGAAACCCTGTACCAAACAAACAAACAAACAAACAAATATAAAATTTTGGAAAGAAATGGCACTATAATATAAAGACTTTCATAATCTGAATTAGATAAAAGTGGCCTTTCAAATCCCCGAAGGGAGACATGGTAGGTTTTTTGAAAAAAAATTATAGAAATAAAATTTACTTTTCACATTAAGATGAATGTTAACTATAACAAAGACTTTTATACAGAAATAAAGTTACATGTTTCAAATTTTGGTGACATATTGAAAAATTCAGCTATATAACAATCAAAAGGTTCTGTAAAGGAAAAAGAACACACCTACCACACTGAAAACGTATCTGCAGAGGTTCACTGAGAAGCAGCCACTTTTTATAGCACGTAAACAACTTCCATATCTATCAATAATAGACAGCTAAGCAGTGATTTAAAGATAAGCAGAAGCTATGACGACTTCTACCCAAGAAGAGTTTACAAAGAAATCTTTTCTCCCACGTGTAGTCTAGAGCTGCCGAGACAGAGAGACAGAGAGCGTGCACACGTGGGCGAGACAAGAGAGTAGAAGAGAGGAACTTAGAGAAAAGGAAATGCGTAAGAAAGGTGGGCACGAGCGAGTGTGGAAATGACCAAAGCCTATGAGGAACATGTGCAGATATGCCTAAAAGGAAGCCCAGCGTCAGGTAAAACTAGCGTGCAAAAGTAAAAATCGTTTTCCATATTCTTAGATCTAAATTAAAATTAAAGCTCAAATATTACTTTGCTCCATTCAAACTGCATAGAATGTGATCAATTAAAGACAAAGGGAAAACGCGTGCCAGCACTGCCCTCAAGATGCAACGAGAAGAGGGTTGAGACTGGGCGTGGTGGAGCATACCTGTAATGCAGCTGGTGGTGTAAACCAGCTCGTGGGGGCTGAAAACAAGAGGATCACTGTGAGTCCGACCTCTGTAATGAGACTCTGCAGACACTATACTAAATACTAAATAAATAAATAAAGGTAAAGTGAGTTATATAAACATTGATGGAGAGTGACCATTGATAATTACAAGGATCTTTAAATTTGGAAGGCAGCAGATAAAGAACCTATCTGACTGAGCAAATAGATTCCCTAGGTGACAAACATTCTTTGGCTACCAGTGTGTTGTAGTTTTCATACATTGTAAAACTTGTTGAAACATTAAATTTTGCATTACTTTGTGCAATATTGTGAACTAACATATTTCAAAATTTGAAAGATAGGGGTGCAGGGAGATAGCTCAGGGGCACCAGTGCCTGCCTGGCAAATGCAAGGTCTTGAGTTTAATCCCCAGTGCTGAAAAAAAAAAAAAGATAGGGATCAAAAATTATCAAATTGAGAAACTGAGTTTGACAATATATAACCAATGATGCACTTTCGGCCCATGGGTGTAACATTTTTTAACAGAATTTCATAGAGAAACATGAAGGAACTTGCATTCTAAAATCAGAAAGTATATTCACAAAGGATGAATTTATATTTCCATTCTAATAATTCTAAGTTAAATACTTCTTTTGTGCTTATCCAATGTATCATGAAATATAAATTTTAATGAACCACAAAACACCATGATTAGAAAGAATAATTATAGAATAGCTTGATAGTGGGGAGACATCCATTTCTTATGAAAAATTATCATGGTATGACTTTAGAAACAAGTAAATGAATCTGTTTTTAACATAGAGTGTGACCAAGACTCCTGATGTAACAGCAGTCAGAACTTTAATAATGGCCAATATTGTTAGAGAACTATTGATCGCATTTATCTAATTCTTCTCAACACATTTTCCATTAAATTATCAATACTGTTCTTGATCTTAATTTCCTATCTCTGGATTGAAATGTGCAGTCCAGTTCACTCTGCAAATTTTATTGGGTTTACTCCACAGTAAACCCTTGTAAATAAACTCAGTATACTCTTCAAATGAGGAAAAGAAAAATGAACCTCCAGAAAATTGGCCTCCATCCTTCAATTGACTTTGGAGCATTTTACACGGAGCATTTTACAAATCCAGTTTAGAACTACGTATCCTGTGAGAAAGCAAGAAAGAACATGCTCTTTACCCTTCAAGGGGGATGTGAGGGAGACAGCACCAAGGAAGCAGATTACAAGCTTCTTATCAATAAAAAGGATCTAATTACAATTGTCAAGATCATCTTTTATGTAACGCCTCAACACTCGAGAGAGGATACCATCTGGGCAAATTTCAGTTAGAACATGAAGGTAACCTAGCAGAAATGTCAGCAATAAAAACCGCTTTCTCAAATCTTCCTCCTTATACTTTCTAGCACAAATTAACTCAGAATTGCTAGGGAAGCTCATTTGTTAACCCTTGGAAATGTAGTCCTGAAATCTATAAATTATTTGAGGTCTATCTGCAATCTGATTCATCCTGAAATAAGCTATACTTTTCTGTCCTTGCTGCGGATGTACTTAAATAGGACTGATTCAACTCTGGGGTGACTTAAAGAAAGTGTGACATTTTAGTTTCCGTTTTTTAAAAACATTCTTTCTCTGCCAGTGAGTTGAAATCTGCTAGACTGGATTAAAGTAGCCAAATACATCTTTCTGCCTTACACAAGAAAAAGTATTTGAAAATAAATTTTTGTTTTTGCTGAGTCCTTCTCTGGTATAAATAAAACATTTTTACTGCATGAATCTTACTAATTTTATGACTAAATTTTTTTTAAAAAACAGATTTTATGTCATTTCCTTCCTTCCTAGCATCAGAGCTTGATTTGGTGGTACAACAGTGATGCTTTGTGCAATCAATCTGCTAACAACAAAAAATTTATGAAAATAAATATATGGAAAATGCCCATAAGATATCCTTAACATAAAATTCTGATTTACTAAATGTACCCTGAAAAGAGAGAAAGATTTTCCCCTCACATCCACTTTGGAAAGTCCTACATTTCAAGATTTGCCTTTTTTGTTTTCCTATCCCAAACAAAACAACCGCAACTACAATCTAACAAGCAAGAAACCCTCAGGCCTTTCTTTCTCATTAATATGTAGCTTTTGAAAGGAACAGGCTGCTACAAAATTGAATTACTATTGTCTGTTTCAGCTTGAAGTAATTAAAGTTGGCAATGTTTCTTCGCTTGTATTTATCAACAAAGTCATTTAAATATATTCTAAAAAATGATCATTGTACAACAGCATTTATTACTTTTAATAAACTGCAACATACCTGGTTGTCTTGTCTCTTTTATGCTTACTTATCTATTTACTTTCTTTTATTTTTTGCCTTTAGATTAAGTTGCAAAATGCTCTATATCAATCATACTGTACAACCTATTGGAAAATATTTCAGTATTATGCACAGAAAAAGTGAAATAAAATAAAATTCCACATGAGCCATGCCTGAATGATTGCAAATCCGTGTCCTTAAGCGATACACCAACACAGAGAAGGCAGGGCATGCACTCCTTCTTGAAGTCCTGATCCTACACCTGGTTCTTCCTACAAGAACGTTGTGCTGCCTCTCTGTGGAGCTCTTGCTTATGCAAACTGCTTTGTCTGTGTGGCACAATTTTATCTGCTTAGACACCCACTTGTCCTGTACACACCAACCACTAGTATGAATCACCAAAGCTGGTCATGCCTCTCTGGAGATGAGCAGGTAGATTTAATTTAATGCAATAACAGATTTACTCTCTTCTCAGATTTCCTGCTGTTGGACTCCCATAAGCTGATCTATCCTAGTGTAAGCAGGACTTCAAAGCACATTTCTGAAATATGTTAAACATTTTAATTGAATTTTCCTGATAAAGAGATCAACTTTTCAATTCAAATTTGTGTTTATCTATTGATCATACTTTTTATTAGAAAAAAAACCTGTGAATTGTGATATCTTTCATCAAGTTTTAATCCCACACAGTCCTGAGCACAGCTATGTACTATTAACAGCAGTTGTAAAAATATCCCTGCTTTTAGGGTTCTTTGTAGAGGAACATGGAAAATATGTATGCACAATCTTAATATCTTTTTGAGTATTGTTGAAGGCTATAGAGAAAATAAAGACTGAATCAGTGAAAGATGAGAGAAAATTTTAAATTTTCACATTCCCAAAAAAGCCTTGTCTGTTGGGAAAGCATTAGCCAAAGGATAAGCTGGGAAATGTAATGTATGGCCAAAGCAGCGTTTCTCAGAGAAAGACCAAAAAGTTAAGGCACATATCTTGTGAAAAAGTCATACTTCAAAATAAATAGGCTGACATTGAGAAAGGCAATTTGACAAAACATAACTGTAGGAAAGGAACAAAAGATTGCATTAATATTAAACATCATTAATGATGCTAAATATTAAAGTCTGTTAAAGGGAAAGAAATATAAAAATGCACAGACTCAATCAGAATAATTATTGTTTCCCAGGTGATGTTCTGTTCCTAAAAGGCCCTCTGAAGAACATTTTGTTTTTTTGTTATTGTCACTGATTCTCATTGGTAACTTTTTTTTTCCTTTTCAGTTCTAGTTTTGGCCAGAAAAATGTGCCCAGTCACTCTGAATGAGTCGAAAAGGTTCCTGTTTAAGTAAATCCATGCTAAGGTTTGTATACATGAAGATTAATATGAAAGAAGACCAGACAGCGTGGTGCAAGCTGTGTCAGTCTTCTGACCTGACTTAGGCCGAATAATCAGAGAGTTTAGTGAGCAATAATAAAAGTGTGACCCATCTTTTCCCTGTTGTGCCATTCCACTGTGTTGTCTTGAAGTACATTTTACCAGGATTTACTTGAGAGTGTGCGTACATTGCTATTGAATGGCCATGGCTTCCGTTTTCCGGCTTGTGTCTAGTTGGCTCCCCAGAGCCTCATGCAGGCGTCCACATGGCTTCTATAGTTTGTGATTAATTCGTGATCCAATGTAGGGATTATGAGTCTGAGTGCTACACCCACCCTGGAGTAGGTGGTCTGCATACAATCTAAGGGAAAGAAAAGGGGCTTGCCAGCTGCCACAACCGCTGCCCCTCTCTTCGTTGTTTGCTGTTTTCTGCTGCTATGAACAGCTGTTCTTTGCCATGTGCCACTCCGCCTTGGAACCAGCCAAGTATAAACTGAAACCTCCACAAAATGGGCAAAATGGGAGTTTAATAAACCTTTCTTTCCTTAATTTTGGTTGTCAGATATATTGTCTCAGCAATGAGAGAAAAGTAACTAAGACGGCTTCCAATTTTCAGTAATAAAAGGTAAGACATACACATTTCATTCTGATAAAGTATAATGAGAGTTTGCAATTCTGATTTCAAATAAGACGATGAGGATGGGCTTCCATTGAACTGATACATACATACCTACATACCTACATACATACATACATATATATATGTGTGTGTGTGTGTGTGTGTGTGTGTGTGTGTGTGTGCTTTTCCTATAGCTTTCAACCACTACATATTTCTAAGTCATAGTACTTATACAACTCAAAATTAGAATCCATATTATAATAAAATTTTCCTACCATTGTTTATTTTATAAGGAATGTCATAAAAATCTCATTTGTTAACCACTTTATTATGGACTCTTGGGAAAATGCCCATGCTATATGTAAGGAATTTTTTAATACACTGTGGTAAACTTTAGCAAATAAATCAGGACTTGAATCTAGTCATGTAGAATGTTTTCACCTTTCAAGGTGTAGATTTACTAAAATTCATTTATTGGAACACTTTGGACTGAAGTAGTTACAATTGATAAGAGCAAGTGTTATCCAAAAATCTTTTAGTTGTACCTTATTACTCAAGTTACTCCATTTATCATACATACAAACTAGTTTATTTTATGGTATTTGGGTTTGTAGCCACTGAGTTATACTAATGCAAAGAAGCAAACTACTCATTTAAAAAGCTTCATAATCAAAATGATATCAATTATATAGAGTGTTTTATTCTTTAATGTATGGAGAAGGCATTCATACAAAGAAACAATGAGGGTAGAGAAAACCAAAAAAGATGAGAAATTTCCACCTATCTTTTTAAAGAGAATGGACAGCTAATAGATAAGACATTAGAAACAATATTCAATTTTGAAAAAAAAAAAGAGGAAAGGTATTCAACACTGGTTGCTATATAGCACATTGTTGTCTTTAGTGTAGTTGCTCGGATCACCAGATATGAGCATGTAACATTGGACAAGTAAAAATTTTAAGTATGAGCTACAACCTTCAAAAGACAGACAGAAATTAGCAGTATATTCTTCTTAGCCATCCTGTGTGTCCAGACATGACTTTTTCTCCTTTCCTTTTTTCCCTTTCTTTGTCAGCACCCTCCTCACTGCTGAAACAAAGTACCTAACAGCACAAATTAGAGGAGGAGAACTGGATTTGGGCTAGCGGCTACCGCCCATCCCCCTCCCAGAAGAGCACTCAGCCGCTCAACTCACCAGGAGATTCGCCACTGATGAACACAGTGCCAGAATCCAACCTGAAGCCGAAAGTCCTACCTGGGAGCACGTGAGAATTTTGGAAAACATGCTAGATCTGTACGATCCACTTTCCTAAGAAGTTTAGAAAGTTACAGGTGGAAGAGACACAAATGATCATATATGAACAAATAGACAAACATCTCAAGAATGTATAATGAATATGGAAACAGATATGTGCGTCTGAGCGTTCCTTGTATCTGTGTCAGTTTTTCCATTGCTTTGACAAATGCTTGAGATAAATGTCTTTCTAAAGCGCAAGTTTAACCGTGGCTCACAGGTTCAGAAGTTTCACTGTATGTTGCTTTTAGGCCTGTAGGAAAGTGGCACATCCTGGCCAGCAGAGGCTGTGGCAGAGGAAAGAGGCTGCTCCTCACATAGCTGTGGGAAGCAGAGAAAGAGAGACGGGCTGAGCCTCTGCACCCTTCCAAGAAACAGCTCAATGCCCTATCTTCCTCCCCTTAGCACTTACCCCCACCATGAATCCATTTTCCCCCACCCCTAGTCCCACCAGAGGCTGAGGCTAAATGCTTAACATAAGGTAACATAAGGGACCATAAGACCTAAACCATAGCACTCGAATGGCATTAATTTTACACCTTGTTCATTATATGCCCTTGTCTGTGATACTCAAATAGTACATGTTTGTGTCTTTTTACATTAATAGTTTTTTTTTTTTTTTTGTCTTTTTAAGACAGGGTCTCGCTATGCAGGTGTGAGGCCTTGAGCTCACTTTTGTAGCCAAGGCTGGCCTCGAACTCGCATTGATCCTCCTGCCTTAGCCTCCCGAGTTCTGGGATTACAGGTGTGCGCCACCACACCCGGCTACATTAACACATTTTATTTCATGCATATGTACTGTCCATTGTTATCAATATTTTATTGTGCAATGATAGTGTAAAAATGAAAATTTTGGTGAAATATGTATTTCCTCTATGTAGGATTCATTGCACATGAAGCCAATAAAGAAATAAAACATGCATTATATTTAAAAAAAATAAAGTTAAAAAATAAAATAAAAAATATTTTAAAAAATAAAGATTAATGCTTACTTAAAAAACAAACAAAAAACCACACACACACACACAAAAAAAAAAACAAAACAAACAAACAAACAAACAAACAAACAAAAAAAAACATGGCACTAGCAGAGCACTAGTGGTCATTAATGGAATCAGCTAAAAAAAATTTTAAGTAAAACTTGTTGCCTGGGAAAATGTATAAATAAAACCCTGAGCCTAGGTCTATAGTTTTGGAGGCCCTAGTTTTTAAACATTTGGCATAAGACATGGGCACTGCTGTAAAGCGTTTCAAGATGCTCTAATGGGAGCTGAGAAACAACAGCATCACGCTGGGTGCTTCTCTGAAAATAACTGAGGCCCAGATACATTTCTTGTGCATCACCTGCACCTAGTCAATGGTTCAGTGAATTCCATGCCCACACATTCATCTACATATGTGACAGGCTGCCTGTTGATGCCTTTTTAATTTTTGTGCTTTGTAAGTTATATTTTTCCTTTTCTTTTACTATTTCTATGCAATCATCTTGTGTGCTAGCTAATCACCCAGAGCTTAGGAGACACTTTCAACAGGAAACAGGCTTCTTGCTGACAGATCTTTGGATGCTTTCCACAGGCAGCCCTGCCTATTAGCTCTGCCTTGGCAGAGCTGTGCATTAAAAAGGCTTCGGATGGTAACCAGCTCCCACTAATCGGGCTGTTTCTTACACTTTATGCTGTAAATGTATCTTGTTGATAAAAGGTTTTGTACATCCCAGGCTTCCCTGCATGTCCTGGAACTATATTAGTTCTGGTTAACTTATTGTATACAATAATAATCTAAGGAAATGACAATCTGTGAGATATCTCTGTGGGGATATTCACAACTTGTGAGAGAGAAAAAGAGCCCAAACCTGCTCATTTCTAATGAGATTCTTATTTTTGCTGCTGTTGTTCTTTTTGTTTTTGCATTTTACTCTACTTGAACATCTGAATTCAGTGCTGCTACAAAACACACAGCATTTATTCATCATTTTAAATGGAAGATATGCTACAAACATTGAAATACTAATTTACTAAGAGAAAATTTTAACAAATTTTGTCTTAATTTTATTTAGAGTTATATTGTAAATTTATGAAAATATTATCTGCTGGAATCCTCATAATGAGTACACTACTGTTATCAACTTCTTACACCATCGGAATTATAAGAAAAAAAATAAATAAATCAGAAGCGGTCTTTTCATTAGTCATTGACTGAAATTCAATAAAATTAAAGTCTAATTTTATGTCTACTGGCTTTGCAAAAGATTCTAATATATAATATCAGAAAGCTAACAGTTTAGTGAAATAACAGGTCAGAGTTTGCATCACACTTTATGGATATCTCTTTTTTCTAGAAATTTCTATCTTCTATAGTCTTAGGTCTTTTAAGCTGTATGTATCTTTGATTACCTGCAGATCTTATGTAATGGTTTATTCTAATTGAGAAGTTTTTGGGTGAGTTCCGAAAATTTGCATTTCTAGAAACTTCTAGCAACACAGTGAGTTACACTGTCAAACATTTAGCATCTTTTTGAGCAAGAAGTTATCTGGGTACTGAGAAGTCACAAACAGAAGGTAAATCACACTGACTATGAAAAGACTATAGTCTAATGTTCTTTTATTAACACCCTTTTAAACTGCCAAGACATATTTAGAGTCAGAAAGATTCTTTTCTGGAAAAAAAAAGCTACTCTGCAATAAACAATACCTAAAAGAAGTAATATAACTAAAACAGCTTAATAGCTATATGTTTCCAAACCCAAGAAGTAGCCTACAGTAACCTCTTGGTCTTTATGATTAAAATCTTTTGGATGCTATAATCAGCCATAAATTTGCCAAATGAAAACAAAGAATTTATGTCAATATTTTTGTGTTTGTGAAGTAGTAAACTATTTCTAGAAAACAATGAATGGACAATATCTAAACATCCAACATATTGAAAATGAATTAATCTGCACTCCTCTTTCTAACAATTAGGAATGATATTTGACAAAGTATTTCTTTGTTACTTTAAAGTGAATAGAAAAACAATAGATAGGACTTTAGATAGGCTATATAATTTAAAAAAATAAACCAAGATTGTAAGTACTGAACAATGGTTGTTACATTGCACATTGTTGTCTTCAATGTAGTTGCCTATCTTATAGCTGTAGTGTGTAAAATTGGTCAGTGTAAAAATTTTAAGTATTAACTGCTGCTTTCAAAAAAGTGATAGAAATTAGTGGCATAATCAACTTAGCTATCATATATCTATGATATTCTTCTCCTCTTTTTTCAAGATTGTAAAATCTGGCCTCTGTAACACCACACTTATTTTTCCAAATCCAGTATTATTTAGTACATTCAACCCCTGAAGGTGTTTCTAAAAATATATCCCCATCAGAGGGCAGAGAAATAGAAAAATGAGTAGTTTGCTAATGGGTTCCCTGTCTCTCTCTGTCTCTGTCTCTGTCTCTGTCTCTCTGTTGTCTCATTTATGTTCATTTTAGTTACATTTTTAAAAGAAATCTTTGACATTCTGAAAGATGGCTAATTTAATTGCCATCTCAGTGTATCCTGGGGTCGGGGCCCACATGGCAGACCAGAGGATCAAACCACAGTGTCCTATGCCTGCTTGCTGGTGCTTTGATCTGCTGAGATATTTTGCCTGCCCAAGTGTCTAGCTATTTTGAAATTACTTCTAGTAAAGAAATAATAAACATCTTGCAGAGATCTTATAGAAACATGTGATTGTTTTCTAAAAAACACCAAAAATAAAAAGTCTCTATCTTCATGCAAGATCTTTACATGTAGAATGAACTGTAGAATAATCAGATTTTGCACTTTCATAAATAAAAATGTTTCACTGAATGTTGCGTCCAAGTGATATTTAGTTGCATCTAATTAGAGTAATGATCATCCATCATCATAAAACTAGAAACTTTCTATTAGATTAACAGGTTTATTTTTCTAAGCAAATAATACTATGGAATTTGATGCATATCAATATGATTTGTGCAAATAAAGCCTGAAACAAGTGATTTCATTAAAATAATTTTAAAATCTTCTGATTTTTACTTTTACTTTAAAAGTATTCTGATTTTTACCTTTTATAAGATTTATTATCGCCGGGTGTGGTGGTGCATGCCTATAATCCCAGCACTCAGGAGGCTGAGGCAGAAGGATCAGTGCGAGTTTGAGACCAGCCTGGGCTACAAAAGTGAGCTCAAGACCTGCCTGAACTGCACAGCGAGACCCTGTCTCAAAAAGAGAAAAAAAAAAAAAACCAAAAACTATAAGATTTATTATCAATTTACAAAATTAAATATATCAACACAAAAATTGTATGCGTTGTTTATAAGTCTCAAAATATCAGTTGAATACATATTCAACTTGACTAACGGACAAATTTGTTAGTAAATTAGCTTCTAGCCTCAGGTTTCTCTGGTACCAAACATTAAGATTTGTAACTTGATTATTATAAGCACCAATTAAAAACAGATCATGTATCTAATTTGCCATTCCTTTTGGCTTATCTTAGCATATTAGGGTATAATTCTAATTTGAACACTGAATTCAAGCTTATGAAGTTTCTGTTTATTTATTTGCTTTTACTGCTACATGTTTACAGTATTTTATGATTACATTCACCATGGGAGGTTGGTGTATGTACCTGATATCTCTTAATTTTGTCTTTTATTGCCTTCATTCTTCTTCCTCTTCCTCTCTCGCTCTCTCAGTCTCTATCTCTCATCGATCTATCTATCTATCATCTAAATTTAATACATTTCTAGCCGGGCGTGGTGGCGCACGCCTGTAATCCCAGCACTTGGGAGGCTGAGGCAGGAGGATTGGTGCGAGTTTGAGACCAGCCTGGGCTACAAAAGCGAGCTCAAGGCCAGCCTCAACTGCATAGCGAGACCCTGTCTCAAAAAGACAAAAAAAAAAAAATTTAATACATTTCTGTAGTATATGATGATCACATTTCTCATAGGTGTATATACACAACACTTTACAACTGTCCTTCTTAAAATATGTATCCTCTCTAAGTGTGTCTTTTCCCCATATATGAGATACATAACACTTTGCAATACATGGGAATTTGAAAAACAATGATAAGAGACAGATCACTTTATTTGGTATAAATTTTCCTTTGAATATATATCATAAATTTCACATTTTAAAATATCAGGTAATTATATTTTAAATGGGAAATACACAGAATGAGAACGCTTTCTTTAAAACATTAAATATCTTAGAGAAGGGCTGGGGAGATAGCTCCATGGCACAAGTGCCTACCTAACAAGTGCAAGGTCATGATTTCAAAACCTGGTCCCATAAGAATAAATAAATAAATAAATAAATAAATAAATAAATAAATAAATATCTCAGAGAAATTAAAGGTAATGTATCTTCTCACACACAAAAAAAAAAGAACAGAAAGAAGATATAGTTGATAATCATAAGCATGGAATACTTCTATATTTTGATTATTTTGATTTTTTATGTATTTGCTACAGGGTCACACTACACAGATTAGACTTCTTTTGATCCTCCTATTTTCAACCTCCCCAGTACTGGGATTACAGGTACTTGCCGACACACTTGGACTCAGTTTTCAGCTCAGCTTGCCTGAGGGCAGGGCAATGAACATTATAATAGAAACACTAAATCTTCTGGAAGAGAAACTAGGTTGAAAACTTGATGATATAGTGGTAGACCAACAGTTAATGAATAAAGATCAATCTGCACAGGAATTACTTTTGAGAATTGACAACCGGGGCCTCCTCTTATTGAGAAGCTTCTGCAGGCCAAAAGAAATTAGCAACAGAGTGAAAATACAACCCATAAAATAGTAACAACTCTTAACTAATAATAATTCAGATGAAGATTTTCTATCTAGAATATATAAAATATAGTAAAACATTAGAGCCTTTAAAATGAGAACTCTACCCAAAAATGGACGTCTGAGATAAATACACACATCTAAGAGGAAGAAATATAAGAGGCAAATAAATACATGAAAAAATGGTCCATATCATTGGTCATTCAAGAAATTCAAATTAAAACAACATCGAGATACCATCTCACCCTAGAATGAATGGTTATCAAAGAAATCAACCACCAACAAATTCTGGAGAGGCTATGGCGAAAAAGGAACCCTTGTCCACTGCTAGTGGGAATGTAGACTGGTGTGACCATTATGCAGCTCACTGTGAAGATTCCTCAAAAAGCTAGGACTGGAATTTCCATTCAATCCAGCTATCCCCTTCTGAGAACTTTCCCCAAAGTACTGAAAACTTAATATCATAGCAACATAAGTGCCCCCATGTTTGTAATAGCACAATGTGTAATAGCTAAATCTTGGAAACAACCAAAATGCCCATCGCCTGAGCAATAGATTAAAAGGTGTGGTATTTTTATGCAATGGTGTATTAGGCAGCTATAAAGAAAAAAACAAACTTGAGGCCTTTGTAGGTAAGTGGATGTAATTTGAGGCTATACTCATAAGTGAAATAAACCAGAACCACATGTGTAAATATTATATTGTCTCCCTAGTATAAGAACTCAAAAGAAGAAATAAAAACTGAACGATACAACAGACACAGTTAAATGGAAAGAAACAGAACTTAAGGATTTAACAAGAAAGAAAAGGAAAGGAGAAAAGTTAGGAAATTCCTAAGTCAGAAGAATAACCATAGCTGTATATATACAAGATGGGTAAGGTAATAGTCCTGAAAATTTCCATCAGGTTTTTGAAAATAGCAGTGAATGGTTAGAATTATCCCCATGACTAACTCTGTATGTTCATATTTCTGAACTAAGCAACTACGTTGAGGACAGCAATGTTTAATACTAAGACTACACTTAAAATATCTGTCACCTTGCTCTTCTAAATGTGTACCATATCTAATGTCATATCAATTATCACTGTACTCTCTTTAATGTATTTTTTTTCTTTTTTTTTTTTTGTCTTTTTGAGACAGGGTCTCGCTATGCAGTTGAGGCTGGCCTTGAGCTCACTTTTGTAGCCCAGGCTGGTCTCGAACTTGCACTAATCCTCCTGCCTCAGCCTCCTGAGTACTGGGATTATAGGTGTGTGCCACCACACCCGGCTAATGTATATTTTAAAAGGTAATAAGTGAAAATGAGAGCTAAGAAAAATGTAGTTACTCTGTTCGTTAGTCAACACACGCTTCCTTTCCACAGAAGAACTAAGGCAGTACCATAAGGAGGATATTTTAAAGCTAAAGCCCTGACAATGTGCATCTAAAGTACTGTTTCCTTCTTCAATCTACTTTTCTTCCAGTTCCAAAATATTTTAATTTGCCTTTTATAGTTTATCTTATTAGCCAAGATAAATAACCGAAGACAAAGCTAAAGAACAGAATATTTTACCCTTTGAGACTGAAGTTGATTTGATGACAACAGTCAAACAAAAGGAAGGAAATACTGAGCTCAAACAGAGTTATCTTAATGATGTTCAAATGCAATGGACAGCTGAAAAGGTTGAGAGGTTTAGATCTGGAAAGACCTCCAGTCAGTGTTAGAATATGTCATCTGTGGAAGCTTTATGGCAACGTCCCTGCCTCCAGGAGCCCTAATTCAAGTAAAGAGGCTTTATGTGGGTCTCAGTGTTTTGGATATTGCTTTTAAGAAAGTAATAATCATTTTATAATAGTCAAAATCTCATGAAGCATGTGAATAGATAGAACAACAAACATATGAATTCTCATGTAGTTATAAGCTGCAGAAAAAATGACGACTGAAGACAATGACCACAGTACTATTATTTTTATTATGGTTATCTTTCACAACATTATCAAACAATGGAAGAGCAAAATATATCTGAGTGCACATTATATTTTGCATAATATCGGGAAAATAAATCAAATTGCTATTTAATTGCTTACAAAAAGAAAATCCCTAAATATCAGGACAGGAGTTGATTTCGTTGTACTATACAGTCTGATGTTGCCAGAAGGCTTTGTTCCATCAAGGAAAGCTCAAAGCAAAACAATATTTAAATAAATAAAAAATATAAAGACAAAAATGAAAGATAATAAATGAGTTCAGTATTGGTAAGAATCGACATCAAAATTATTATCAATCATAAGCTTGAAAAACTAAAAAGTGTACCATATAGTTATCAAATAGGCAAGGGAGAATAAATCTTAAATTATACTTGCTTCAAAGAGGACAGGTCTGTTCTAAATAGGAGAACACAATATTAAAGAGTTAAGTGGAATTTAAAGGTCATACCTTGAAATGTACAAATTTAATGAGGAAAAGACAAAAAGCAAAGGGAAGAAACATCACTTGGCATTAGATTAATGCAAGTAAGAAGAATAAACAAGAATTTCACAGGCCTGAAAATCACAAGAAATTCATCATAATGTTACGTGACATAAATTAGACATAGAAGCTTAAACACATGAGAAGCCCAAAGTATAAATGGAGAGGAAAATAAAAGATGACAGGAAGCTAAGACATACATGTTTCTCTAAGGTGAAGAGGATCAAGAGTTTGAAGTAGGAGCCGGACTTGGTGGCACACGCCTGTAATCCCAGCACTCAAGAGGCTGAGGCAGGAGGATCGGTGCGCGTTCGAGACCAGCCTGAGCTACAAAAGTGAGTTCAAGGCCAGCCTGAACTGCATAGCAAGACCCTGTCTCAAAAAGACAAAAAAAAAAAAAAAAAAAAAAAAAAAAAAAAAAAAAAAAAAAAAAAAAAAAAAAAAAAAAAAAAAAAAAAAAAAAAAAAAAAAAAAAAAAAGAGTTTGAAGTAGGAAAGAGGAAAAGAGGAAAGGAGGGAAATGGATTAGAAAGAAGTTATGTTATTTATCCACATGTACCAATGCCATACAACGAATATAACTATGATGTATCCCAACCATGTACCCAGAAAAGCAGATGATTAATAGATGGATAAAAACTTTCAGATGTATTATGTAGAGTGTCCCACAAGGGATGGAAATATTATATGCTACAAACATTATTAATAAAACATACATATATAACTATTTTAAAAATCCATGAAAGGAGGCTGGGGAGATAGTTCAGTGGAATAGGTGCTTGCCTGGCAAGTGCAAGGTCCTGAGTTCGATCCCTGATACCACAAAAAAAAAAAAAAAAAAAAAAAAAAAAAAAAAAAAAAAAAAAAAAAAAAAAAAAAACAAAAAAAAAAAAAAAAAAAAAAAAAAAAAAAAAAAAAAAAAAAAAAAAAAACAAAAAAAAACAACAAACAAAAAAA